>JARHVA010000225.1:3705000-3992500 GCA_037957365.1 Torreya grandis | reverse complement strand
TCTAATGTAAAGGAACCATATCCATTTGTGGTAAGGGGTATTCATAGGGAAAAACACAAACTATGATGACCTCATTATCATATATATAATTTTAAAACTTGTGAACTATAAAAGGAATTGCATGAATATTTTTAATCTAAAGGGGACCCAATAGTATATAGAAGACCCCTGCACTGGGTACTACTGTAAACCTAGTGGCCACATGTGCTAGACTAACGCGTGAAGATAATGTAATATCACTAATGAAACTATTATTGTGACCATTGAATCCTTTTATTATGATTTTCAAGGGAAGACAATTCTCATCTATATATCCAAGATGATAAATAGGTGTGATTGTACACGTATTATTAATTAAACCATTATTAAGCATTACACTTCAATTATTCTAGTGATCAAGATGTGATCAAATGAACAAAGTGTGAAAATATGAATCATCATCCACTATTTCATGCTCTATAAATGTGATAAGAAAAATAGGTGGTACTAAATTTTTATAGGTTCCAATAATACCATTAAGTTTATGTTATGGCTATATAGGAAAATGATGAGAAACTGGTGGAGGGTGTGAATTGTATGCATAATGCACTCCTAATGCATTTGCTATCTCAATATTTGTATGCTTATAAAAATTATCACTAAATATTTTCATTGACTTTCTTTCACTTTATTGTGACTTTGAACTGTATATAGGTTTTCCCACATCAATGATGTTTGCATCTATCGAATCTTGACTCCATTGCCTTAAGTTGATGTACTTGTTAGTATTATTCCCTGGTGATCTATGAAAGTCACAAAAGACATTTTGGTTAAATCCATTTAGATGAAGCTTACTCACATCAACCTCTCTTATGGGAGGGAATGATATGAGATTGCATTCCAATATCATTTTGGGGATGTTATATGGATCATTTGGTAGATGGGAAAACTATCTCCTTAGAGGATATGATAATACAATATGTGGGGTTGGTTCTTAAAGAAAATGTATTGTTACATTTTGATCATTCTTATTATTGATTACCTCACCTTATATGGTGTCTTAATTTAATTATTTGTATTGGAATATGTATTGGTTACATACTTAAACATATTCAATACCACTAATTTGAATTATTTTTCCTTTACTATGTGCCACAAATATTTGAAAGAGAGAAACTTGTTAAAGATAATGGACTCATGTAGCAGTAAAATTAAACTCTATTTGAATATATCTTGGAGTTTTCTATTTACCATAGAAATTTTCATATTAGATAGCACTGTCTTGTATTGTAATACATATTTTATGATAGGCTCATTAGAATTTTACTTGAGTTGGGAAATACGAACACATGAAATCTTCTTATTCATATTTATTGAAAAATGTTATAGAAAAATATCAGCTAGGGAATCAGATTCAAGCACTAATTGAGGTGGTAAGTCATAAAATGATTGTAAATCATAACCCTTTAGACTTATTGGAAATAAACTAGTTAATAACCTATCATTGAAAACATAGTCCAAACTTGATATACATAATGCTCTCAAATGTTGTTCAAGGTCACCCTTTCCATAATATAGTGTAAGATTAGGTTTAAAAAAAAATTTAGGTAGAGAATATACTACTATGTGTTGTGTCAATATATTATATAATAAAGTATCAGAATCAATTTCCTAATTTGGTTTCAAACCATGTTACTCCAAATTTAGGGAAAATGCAAAAAGTTGGGAGACAAAAAGAGTGCTAAAATGGAAAACACAAATCTTCTTTTGAAAATGGATATGCCCTTTTAAAAATGGTGTACACCCTTTTTAAAAACCTAAACCTATTTTTCCTTGGCATAATACCAAGGAAAAAAGGTGCACACCCTTTTGAACAAAAAGTGTACACCCTTTTTAAAAAATATGTATGCAATTTAAAAAAATTCATGTGCCCTTTGATCCACAAAGGGCATATGCCTTTTTTTGATTAAAAATGGTGTATTCCCTTTCAAAAATTATATTTCTATCCTAGATTTCTGAAACTGCATTTCATTTTTACCTCTCTTGCTTGGAGTTACTTACATTTTGGAAGGTAAGTAAAAGGGCATGCATGATTTAACATTCCTTGCATCATATCAACTTGATTGCACATTTCAATCATGGTCTCAAGTAAGTTTTTTAATAAATTTAAATTCTAGGGTTTATATTTATATATATTTCATGTTGTGGTATTCAAATTAAATTTTCATTTCTCTCATATTTCCTGAGGAAAACATTTATTTATATATATATAGATAAAAATTCAATGGACCCATTTCCTGAATAAAATGTAGAATAAAATCATGATCAAAACCCCCATCATTTTAACTTCATAAAATAAAAATCTTAATTGTATGAGAAATATAATTCAAAGTGGAAAAATTACAAATTATTATCAATAGTTTGTGTGACTCTTCAATTCATAGTACACACAATTCACTTGTCTAATATTGGAGGACATTTTCAACAAAGTGGAAAATGTCACTTCCCAACTTGATGTAATTTTGTATCAAAGAGAGGTGTTGAAATAATATTATTCTAATAAATTATCATATGAAGACATAAAAAAATAACAAAAGAATAAAAGTGTGATTTTTTACTTAATCCTATAACCAATGAACCATTACCATCAAGTTGAAAACACATTAGCATTGATTGGTGTGTTCATGCAAAAATTAAAAAACAATTTTTGGGTTAGGTCATGGATGCTGTTTGATGAGCCTCCATTCATTAATAATGAGGTTCTATTATATTTTTTGAGAAAAAATTATTATTATTTTATTCTATAATAAATATAAAAAATTTTCAACATGAAGGCCTCCCAAGGAGGGAGGTGGGTCCTCATTTTATATACCTGGTTCTAAGTGGGACCAAAAATACCAAAACCAAGTTTAGAGAAATAGAAAGAAAATAACACATACTTATATCCCAACAATCTTATATTATAGTACACAAATGGACACCTTTGAGGCAGTTATTAGTCTCACATATGTTATGATTGACCATGGGATGCATACACTAAGGATTTATACACATAATACAGGTGGTGTCACATCTAGTAGTGTCCCTCATACTATTGGTGCCAATATCCATCCTACTATTTATTCTAGTGTCCCTCTTGTTAGTAGTGGCATAACTAGTAGTCATCCTACATTTCATGTAGATCATTTCACATCATGTGGGAGGAAGTGTATTAGACCTCCTATTCAGGTTAGACATACAAGGGTTACATATAAAAAATCTAATTGGCACAACTATGGAGACTATATGTAAATTTATATAATGCAGTAGTATGCACCAATATATGCCATATATAGTTGCTTCAAGATATCTATACATTAGTACATAATAATATATTATATCTATAGTTTCTACAGAACATCATGAAACTAACACATTGGAGTATATGCCATTTGTAGTTTATTTTGGACCTCATGACACTATCATGATAGAGTATATATCATCTATAGTTGCTTCAATATCTCAAGACACTAGCATACTAGAGTATATGCCATGTGTAGTTGCTTCACCACCTCCTATCAATATATAACCAATTATGCAAGGATTATCTACTTCACCATTTATATTTGACACACATGTTTAATTAATTATAGTTTATTTATGTATGTACAAGAATGTTAAGGTAATATTTTAATATATGTTTACATAAGTGACTAATATTTTACTTCTTTCATTTGTTGATTTTATAGACAATCACCAATATCTTAGGTACCCTAGCTAGATTAGATTCTATTATTGAGTTGTAATTAGCACTATAGTACCCTACACTTAGGTCGGGAAAGTAAATTATACCAAGTTTATATATTGTTTAAATAATTTGTATACACCATATTTCTAGTACATAAGGAATATTTTCTCTCTCTTCTATCCCTCTTTCACTCTCTCTTAATGTACAAAAGGAATAATTTAGATTATCTTAAAATAGGTTTAAATTTATTTGATTCGTAGCTAGAATATTTCATTTATTGGTTTTATAGATGATAAGAGATGATATGGGTACCCCACATGGATTATAATAATGTTTTACTGATGTTTTAATTTTATCCTAAGATACAATATCTCCCTAGCAACACCTAATTCAGATACAGAGTCTGGTAAGAACACATAATAAAATTATTATTTTTAACTTAAAGTAATGATACTTTATGTCATATTTATATTTATATGCACATATAGATATAAACCTATATGTATGCTCCATAGGATTCTTTATAGTGGATGTATTCATGATCATGCATTCTAAGATAGCCATTTAGGTGGCATGCGGTGAGTCTAGAATCATCTTGATGAAATTTTTTGTTCTTGGCAACTCTATAATTTTCCATATATCATTTTAATGCACTAAATTTTATATTTTATATATTATGAAGGAACCATAGTGTTATAAGGTTGTGGAAGATACATTTGGTCCTTAAAAAATTGAGAGGAGAATTTCTTCTTGAAATGAATCATGCAATAAACTCAGTCCTACATCTATGGCAATGAGACAATTTATTTTGAGGTAATGATCATGAGGAGAGCTAGTTGTTGTGTTAGGGCTATTTTTAGGCATTATATATTTTTTATGTTGATAAGGCCCACATTGTATGCTTACACGAGACATTTTTTATATGTATATTATGATTTATATTGTATACTAATATGGCCTATTTTTGATGTCATTATGACATAATTTGGATACACATATATACTATGTTTGATGTCATTATGACATAATTTAGATACATATATACTATTTGACATATATATGTGAATCATACACTGTTATAATTTATGTATACATATTTAATTCTTATATGTCATTATTGTTTGTTGTTTTTGTTGTTACATACATGCTATCCTTCTATGAAGATGTTTTCAAGCATGGTTGTGTCAACAAACATATAGTTCAAATTTTTAGCTTTCATGGAATTGATGTACATATGTTATAATGAACACAATGAAGTTCTTTTGTTGTGTATATATGTGTTATTATTGTTGATTTATGTGATGGTTTCTTATCATTATCTTATATTTTATTAATTAGAGAAATAATGAAATAAATAAATAAACTATATTAATGTCCACAAATGACCAAAATTAGGTCAATAGGACTGAAGGAAACAACCATTAGCAATAGAATGTTCTAGGAAGAGAGAACCAGAGAATTAAAGTACAAAGACATTTTGTTTTTTTATATCATTGGAATATATTTAAATTATTCAATTTAATTTACATAAAATCAATATATCATGTATTAATAATATAAAGTTCAATAAATATAATACTCACCATGCCAACATATCACTTAAAAATGAAGCTTAAGCATTCCCCTGAGGTGAGAGACAGATCACCTTGTCCCTTATTATAAGAAAGATAAATGAAGATAATTATTAAGTATTAGATATATAAACAAACCATGAAATTAAAAAATATTCAAATCTTCACACAAATGATTAATAACAAGGCATATCAACTCATAACATAAGCTTATATTCATCACAATTGTTAAGATCTCATATACATAACATGCACTTATAAATATTAAACTTTTCATTATAATAACCTTCATTAATAAATAATATTTAACTATGGTCTTATTTTCTTGAGATTTTCATCTCATAAATATCAACTAAAAACATATATAACCATCTATATCTAACTCTCAACTATGAATATCTCCCTTTGGGAGGGGGGAGGCAAAGGCAGAGGTTAGGTTTATATAAATATCTATCAACTTCCCTTGAATTAAATCATATATTTTTTTGGGACACCTTAAAAAATATTATATAAGATTTTTTATATATATGAGAATATTCCCTTTCCTTATAACCTACATTTCCAAGGTTGAGAGTTGTAGGTGGTCAGACACATCCATGAAGAGAATCTTTTCATCCTTGAGTGTAGAAATAGAGTGAACTTAGGGAGAGCATTGTAGGAAAATTATGAGGGGTAGAGATGAAATTTAAAATCATAAAGTTACATCGGTGAGTCCTATATTCACCCCCATGATTATTTTATCCCACTCTAGATGAGGTAGACATAATGGTGCATTTTATCTTGCAACCAAATGTCTTTTAAAGGACCAAAAGTTGGCTAGTGGGTCATGCTGATTTTGAATCATTATCCAAATAAAATAAACATATTCATAGATGAATTTATATGGATGTATAAACTCTAGAATGGATGCATTATACTCTATATCAAGTCCTGATGTATATATTTGTAGATGAATGAATGCATCCCTAAAGATAACCTTTTTGTCTCTGAGTGTAGAAATAGAGCAAAATTTGGGTGAGCATTATAGGATAACCATGAGGGGTATATATGAACCATCTCATCTTAAAGTTATATGGTGAGTCTTATGAGCACCCAAAAAAGGATTATACTACACTAGGGATGAGGAAGACATGACAGTGCATTTTATTTCATAGCCAAATCTCTCTTAAGGGACCAACCATTGAATAGTGGGTCATGGATATTTTGACTCGCTAGCCCAATCGACAAATTGTATTATCAGATATGTCCATATGGGAATATAAATGTTGGAATAGATACCATACAATATCATTTAGGCCCTAATGTTGATATTTGTAGATAATCAGACATATCCTTGAAGATAATCTTCTCGTCCTTGAGTGTAGAAATATAACAAACTTCGGGTGAGTGTTGTAAGAGAACTATGAAAGGTAGAGATAAATGTAAAATCATACAATTTTAAAGGTGATTACTATGATAAAAAACTAGAGGATTATCTCCCATTCAAAATTAGGGAGATAAATAATCATGTTTTCTATCATAACTAAATATCTCTTATGGGACCAAGAGTTGGTTAGTGGGAGGCGTGTCTTTTGATTCACTATCTTAATCGATGAATTATCTTAGAGGATACATATAGATTGGCCTATAAATATAGGAATGGACCTCATCCACTCTCTATTATGGCCCTAGATATAAAGTTATGGGTGATTAGAAGTGTCCCTAATAATAATCTTCTCATCTCTAATGTATAAACATAGTGAATTTTAGGTGAGTGTTATAGGAGAACTATGAGGGGTAGAGATGAACTGTCACCTCATATAGATGTAGTGATGAGTATTATAAGCACCCATATAAGGATTATATCCTAATAGAGATAAGGGAGACATGGTGATACATTTTATATTGTATCTAAATGTATCTTAAAGGACTAACAGTTGGCCAGTGGGTCGCATATATTTTGACTCTATAGTCTAATGAATGAGTTATATTTGTAGACATGTCTAGATGGGCATATAAATGATAGAATTGTCATCATAATCTCTCTATTTATCTTTGAGGTTGAGATTTATAGGTGACCAAATGAATACTTGAAGAGAATATTCTCATTCCTAAGTGTAGAAATAAAGCAAACTTTGATCAAGCATTGTAGGACAATCGTGAGGGGTAGAGAAAAACCATCAACTCCTAAAGTTTCATGGGTGAGTCTATGAGAACCTCCATAAAGAACTATGTATTAATAAATATGAGGTATACATGGTGGCATGTTTTATATCACAACCAAATGTATCTTAAGGGACCAAAAGCTGCCCAATGGTTCATGTGTCTTTTGGTTTCCTAAGCCAATTAATTAACCATCTTTGCAGACACCTCTAGATGGGTATATACATGCTAGAGTGGTTTTTGTATCTATTGGGATTTAGGGTTGAGATCCTTATGTGTTCATATCCATCCCTAAATATAATATTATTTTCTATGAGTGTAGAAATAAAATAAACTTTGGGTGAGTGTTGCAAGATAACTGTGAGGGGTAGAGAGGAATCGTCAAATCCTACAGTTGCATGGGTGAGTCCTATGAGCACCCAATGAGTATTATCTCCAACTATATATAAGGGAGATATCCTAACATATTTTATATCATCTACAAATGTCTCTTAAGGGACCAAAAGTTGGTTAGTGGGAGGCATATCTTTTGACTCTTTAGCCTAATCAATGAACCTCCTTCATAGACACATCTAGATGGGTAGAGACAAACTGTCAGCTCTAAAATTTTTATGGATGAGTCCTATGAGCCCCAAAATATTATTCTCTACCATTTTAGATGAAGAAAAAAATTATATACTCAATATGTATTTTTTTTGGTTTCTCTTTGTTTTAAGAAGATAATATTCTCTACTCATGGAACCAATTACGTGAAGGTGGAAGCTCATATGGAAACATTAACCTACATTAAAAAATTTAGTAAAAAATCAAACATAATTAAACACATAATGAAAAAATTCAAAATTGAAATACACTATATAAAATAAGTTAACTTTATTAATTTGAAATGTCAGATGTACTGAATACTAACCTTACCAACTCAATCCAACGTACCTTTCGGATCAGATATGATTTTAAGTGTTTTCAAGAATCACGTCATGCTTGAATTCATGTACTTTCCACAAATTTTTTTTGTGAGGATTTCCAATTTTTTTTATCATTTGAATATTTTTATCGATAACCAAATTTGAATAATGAATCACCACAATATGTACTTCAAAGTCCTCAAATAACCATTGCTTTAATTTTTAATGAAAATATCTATGAAAAAAAGTTCCTATAACCACCACAAATTGAGTGGGATAAACTAGGTATTCTCCATCTATGATACTCATGGTTAATTTTTTTGCCTCTACACCATGAGACAAGTATTTTGTTCCCTCATCATTATCTTAAGGTACAATTATTTCAAAAACTTATCCTACTTTTAAAGTATAATAAATTTTTAAGGACATGTAGGAAAAGGGTAAGATATCACTAATAGTTAAGGGTGAGTACACAAAAAAAGGGACAAAAATGTGCCTACCCATGGACATGTTTTTTCTTGAAAATTGAGAAATCTAGACTTTTGTAGATAATTGGAGATGGATACACTCAAAATTTAAGGATGGTGTAAGAACATGAATTGTAGTATTTTGAGTCTAGTTTCTAAAACACTATTTTTTTTAAAAAAAATGATTAATTATGACTAGGTAAAACATCTAAAATTTTAATAGGAACCCCCTTTTTTAAGGAAAAAGGAGTATATAGTGGATTGTGCAACCCTCATTTTTTGAGTGTCATTTAATATTGTTTAAAACCATTTGGTGAAAATTTAGATAAGATAATATAATTTGTAACCAATATTTTTTTATAGTTTTTCAATGAATATTTTTTATTAATTTCAAAAGTAAATAGATCCTAAAAATTGACAAAAATGGATAGTTAACCATGCGACCTCCCGAATTACCTCAAAAAAATAAAACTAGGTTTTTTTTGAATGCGTGTAGAATTAGGCATTGTTTGTAACCATATTTTTAAATTTTGGATCAATGAAAAAAATATACACAATAATTTATTTTCATGTATATTTTTGGCATGGAGTCACCAAAAAAATCTATAGTTATAAATCAACATAGATTGAAACCTTAAAATAATCCAAAAGTTATAAAAATCATATATTTAGAAAGAAGAGAGATTTATCATCATTGTGGTAATAATTTTTATGAATTTTATATTTAAATTTGTAGCATATTTATTGATGGATTTTTTTTTCAAAACTCTTATATTTGGTTATGTGTTGATAGGTTCAATCCTTTGGCTCGGGAATCCAAGCCATTTTCGAGACAAAAAAATTGGTTTTTCAATTCAAAGAAAACATAGCATGTATGTGATATAATTCATATGCATTCCTTTCAAATTAAATTAAAAATAAGAAAAAAATTATTAGAAGGGGTATCTACTTTTTTTCATGTAATGTGAAAGGAACACATATGTGCTATTATGCATACATGTTACTTTCATATTGCACAAAAGTAGAAAAGATATATTGGAAGGGGTAGATGGTTTATTAAGATAAATGTTAAGTATAAATAATATTATATATAATGTAATATTAATTATAATTTAAATTTATTTTAATAAATATAATAATTTAGGGTCACTCTACATTTGATAGAGTTTGTCGCATAGTTGCATGCCTTACGATGTGGGAGATAGTTTAAAAAAATATAATCTAGCCAGTACCTAGGCATTTTTTGGGTTTTAGTATTAAACCTAGGGATTAGATTTTAAAAATATAATCTAGCTAGTACCTAGGCATTTTTTGTGTTTAAGTATTAAACCTAGGGATTTTAGGGCATAAATTTTGCAATTTATGTCTATTTTGGATAGATATATAGTCATTTTTTAAGTTTTTGTGCCTTTCATATTGCTTGCTGATATTTATAGGAGTCATAGGTTTGTCAAAATTGAATTTTAAAAACCAATAACTTTGAAATCAATCTAAAAGTGGTGTGATTATGGAAATATAGGTCACATTGATGACTTGCACACATCAAATGACCACTTTGTGTTAATTTTACTTGCTCATATTCCATCCCTCTTCCCTAATCACTTCCTCCTCATCCATCCTCACCCCTAATCACTCTATCATCATTCCTCATTTTCCCTAATCACTCCATCATTGAAACTCACCATCCATCATGATATCTAAACTCTCACTCATCATACCTAATCAATCTATCATTGACCTTCATCATCCCTCACCATTCTTAGTTACTCTCTCATCATCCCTAATCACTCCCTAGTTGACCCTCACAATCCCTCATCATCCATAATCATTCACTAATTATCCCTCCCTATTCATAATCACTCCCCCCTTGTCCCTCATAATCCATAATCACTCCCTCCTTATCCTCATTGACCCTTACTATCCCTAATCACTCCCTCATCATTTTCAATCACTCCCTCATTGACTTTCACTATCCCTCATCATCTATAATTATTCCCTCATCATCCCTCATCACCCCTACTCACTCCTTCCTCATCCTTAATCACTCCATTCAATACCTTGATGATAGGTATAGTGGATTATCACTTGTGATCGATTGGTTAATGTTCTAATTCCAAAATTTTCTCACTTAATACGGCTCATGGAAACTCTTCTTTCATTCATCCTATTTCAGTAAAATAAAGAACTCAAAGATATCATATAATTTTCTGGTGGGATATATATGTTTTTATGTATGTATTTATGTGGTTGTCTACACCCAAAATATGGAGAAAGTGTGTATCCAGAGCCTCAAGCCAAAATAAATAGGTAGGCAAGTGAGAAAAGGGTGGGATGGGACTATATTACTTTCATATATAGATTGAGATTTTGAGCATATAAGACACCACTTCATGTCAATTTTACTTGTGATTAGGTCCATTATAGGCCAAAAGTGACACAGAAACACCATATCTACTTATGATCAAGGTAAATTCAAGTAATGGGCCCACCAAACTAATGTAATCCATACACAGTGAAGTTCATTCAATGATGTCAAGTAATTGAAACTAACTATTATTTGAATAAGGTAGGAAATAACCATCACATCATGTTACCCACACCTAGATTTCATTATATATCACATCAACATCATGAAATATGTATAAATATGACATAGATATATTATATGATATGGATATGTATTGCATCACATAAATCATTCATACCATGTAGGAAATTATGCACATTGGGTTACTCCCTCTAATACCTATACGGTGGATACAATGGATTTATACTTATGCTTGATTTTCCCCTAGTCATTCCTTTGTCTATATAGGTTAGAATTACTCCTCTCCTTTCAAGATATAGCTTGGGTATTCAATCATGTATTTAGGTATGGTATACTCAAGATTGAGATATGGCTCAGATACTTAATTAGGTAGGGCATACTCAAGTAGGTAAAATAGGTAAGGCATACTCAAGTAGGTAAATTAGGTAGGGAATAATTAATTAGGTAAATTAATTAAGTAATTCTTAATGATATATATCTATTACATATGTAACATGATTCAAAACTTCATTTCTCATTCTATATATCAGGGAGCAAGATTCCCTTGCCAACAATAAAAGCTAAGTAGGTAGGGAGTATATAAGTAGGTAGGGAATGAATATGTGCAAGTTATAGATAAATAAACAAGCTTCCATTGATATCTAAGAATATATTATAGAAATGGAAAGTATGACAAGAATGAAGCTTCATATTAGGAAGCAAGTTTCCCTTCCTTATCACGCAGGGAATAGCTAAGTAGGTAGGGTAAGAGAAAACCTATCTTTTAGAAAATAATCTTCCCTTGATAGTTATGCCTTAATACATAATCAAAATAAAGATAAATATCAAGAAGGAAAACTTCATTTAATAAATACACCTTACTCCCTTGCTAACTATTAATAAGGTAGTCTTCCCTTGATATGGTATATTAGGTGAAGCAAAACTAGGTATCAAGAAGGAAAGATTCCCTTGCCTTACTCTTTGGCATAAATGAATTAGGTAGGGCAAGTTTAAGGGGAAATTTTGAGATTGGGTTATGGAATTTTCAATGGTATCCTCCATATATCTATGGTGGGGCCTCCATTCCTACACTATCATTTAATATACTATATTCATTATTGGGGCATACTTAAAATATGGTAGGGCCCCAATTTGTCCTTTAGGGTACATCAAGCCATGCTAAAGATATAATTATCCCCTAATTGATACAATGAATTAATTTATATTCCCTTTATTCATTTTATAGATCAAGTTTGATATAGATTAGGTTGGGTATAAATTGAGTTGGGTTGGGAAACACACTCTACTAATTACTAGATTAGAATACACTAATAGATTGATGACTACCTATCTATCTAAAAATTTAATCTACTATAGAAATGCTCTAAATGACATATAGATAAAATTATAAGTTAAATATGGGGTTGGGATTGGAATTCTCAACTAGTCTCCAATCACCCCTATTTATATAAATATAAATTGGGATTCTCAAATTTGGGATTGGAATTCTTAGATTCCCAAATATAAATATATACATGTAAGTAACATAATTTCATCTCATCCTTTGATCACTTTAATACTTAACAAGCAAGAAAAGGGTGGGCTAAAATTGTATTACTTACATATATAGATTGAGATTTTAGGCATATAAGAATTCCAATCCCAGAGTTGAGAATCTCAATTTACCTCCTATATATAGATATGGTGTAATAGTTTTTCATTGTCAATCATCATCCTTAATTACTCCCTTACCAAACCTCATTTTACCTAATCACACCCTCATCGACCCTCATCATCTCTAGTCACTCCCTCATCATCCCTAACCATACCTAATAACTCCCTCATCATCCCTCCTCATCCCTAATCACTCCTTCATTGACCCTCAACATCCCTCATCATCCCTCATCAATCTTTCATAATCCCTCCTTATCCATAATCACTCCCTTCAATACCTTTATGGTGCATGTAGTGGACTTCTACTTATGATCAATCATCCTTATTCACTCCTTTCTCTAAATAGATTAACACTCCCCATCTCCCTTCAATATGTGCCTTGGGTATTAATTAGGTATTCAATTAGGTGTCAAGTATTAAAGATATGGTAAAGTAAGATATATATGGTAAGGATTAGGTACATGTATTTATTATCAAGATATGTCTTGGGTATTTTATCAGGTAGGGAATACTTAAGTAGGTATGGAAATTAGGATAGGTAGGTAGGGCATACTCAAGTACAAGAAGTTAGGTAGAGCATACTCAAGTGGGTAGGGAAAGAAGGATAGTTAGGTAGGGAATAATCAATTAAAATAATGTAGTTAGGGCATAGTCAAGATCAAGATATGGCTTGGGTATATAGGTAGGGCATACTCAATATCAATATATGGCTCAAATATTCAATCAGGTTGAGCATACTTAAGTAGGTAAAAACTAGGTATGGCATACTCAATGGTATATAACTATTACATATGTAACATGATTAAAATATTAATTTATCATTATAACTATTGGGAAGCAATCTTACCTTTCAAAAAATATAGGTTAAGTAGGTAAGACATAGTTAAGTAGGTGGGGAAATAATATATGAAATCTATAGACTGAGAAGAAATTTTCCCTTGATAATTAATAATCTATTCTATAAAAGGAAATTAGGTAGGAAAAGAACAAAATATATATTATGAAAGAATATTACATTAACTTATTGATTAGGGAATATATAAGTAGGTATGGTAAGAACAAATATATCTATCAAAAAGTAAGCTTTCCTTGATAGCCATGCCTTAAACTTGGAGAAAAACAAAGCTAGATACCAGGAAGGAAAATTACCTTAGAATTTATGCCTTAATAAATTTATATCCATAAATAATTCAATATTAAATTGATATTATATTAGGAAAATATAATCTAGATATCAAAAAGGTAATCTTCCCTTTCCTTACTCCTTGGTATAAATGTAGTTAGGGAAAGTTTCCATTGCGTTAATGGGTATGGAATGTTTGAGATCAGGTTAGGGCCTTAGGAATGGTTTTACACACACACAAAGACACACACACACACACACACACACACACACACACACACACACACACGCGCGCGCGCGCGCGCACACACACACACACACACACACACACACACACACACAAACACACCCACACACACACACACACACACACACACACACACACACACACACACACACACACACACACACACACACACACACACACACACACACACACACACACACATGGTAGGACCCCAATTAATATTTTATCCTTTGATATATTATATTTGGGATTAGGGTGTACTCAGATTATGATAGGGCCCCCATTTGGCCTTTAGGGCCCACCAAGCCATGATGATGCAAGATCATCCTTTTATCTTATGTTTTTTTACACAATTTTAGCTTGATCAAGTGTTTAGGAGTCATGTATATTATTTATGGTGTTTTTAAGGGTTTTATATTCATAATATACACTTTATAATATTATCCAAGTGTCAAAGTGTGTTTAGGATGGCTAGAACTTAACATTGGAATTTTCCCCCCAATTTCCTTAATTTGAATTTTTGAAAGTCTTGTCAATGTATTAGGTCATAAATCATGTTTGAAGAAGACTAAATGTTTTAATTTTTGTTTTTTAGGATCTATAAGGGTTAATATCACCTAAATACATACTTTAGTCATATAATAAGTTATTCATAAAGGTGTGTTAGGAGTTAAGACAATTTTGGAGTCTCCCAACATTCATGAAGGAGTTCAAGAACCGTTGGATTAGTTATAGGATATAAATGAATTGTAAATGTTATGTTATAGTTATTTATTGGAGATAAATTTTATTATTTATGGATGTAAAAATCCAAATAAAATAATAAGGATCTTTCAATTTTGAAGATTAACATGTTGTAGACTCTGTTTTGCCTATGTTCTATGTTCAAAGTCTGAGTTTGCATTATTTTTCAAGAAAGATTATAAGTAATGTTGATTTGATTAATTATATCCATTTTAAGTACATATTTAAGTTATAATAAGGTTATTTAAATATTAATTAATTAATTATACACTTATGTGTGAGGAAAGTCTATTTAAACCCTGTAAGTGATAGTGCTAATTACATACAAACATACTCAAACTAGTGTATAATTGGATAAAGAAGGTCATTAAAAAGATTTTAAACATTAAGGAACATGTGGGTAATTTAAAAATAAATTATCCAACCACTTAAATATTGAAACCTATTTTAAAGTCTAAAATCTTGAAATATCTTCTCTCAGGGTAATACAGACTGTAGATGTTTATGAACCTTCACATAGTTGAATATAGATTCTTGTAAACATGTATAACATAGGTGTAATGGAAGGTAAATATTTATTGGAGGAGGTGTATAAAGTTATTACATAGGTTATTCAACCATCATAATGTTTTGAAACCCATTTTGGAACATAGAAGATCAAATTTCTCCTACTCGGGTCTGTAGAGCTTGTGTAAACCCCAAACTAGGGTTTAGAAACAAAAATTGACATTGTGAGTGAATCAACCATAAAAAATACAAAAAATGGGTGATTAGTGAGGAAATGATGTGATATAAGAGATTATGTGGGTTTTAGACCTGTATAACATTCATATGTATGGAATAGGGCAATTGTGTATAAACAGGAGTTCAAAAGACCTAATTAACCCTAAACAGTGCCTAAAAAGTGATTAGAAAAGTGATTTTAGAGTAGAGAGAGGTTAATAAAATTCATGGAGATAAGGTAGATGATAAAGGGTGTTTAAAAAGTAGTTTATTTTATCAATATCAATTTGTACCTATTTGTACAACTAAAAAAACCAAAAAAAGGCTACTAGAAAGCTTGTCAAAGGAAAGAAGCAAGGTATGTTGCAAAGAGTTGTTTTGAGAAGTTTTATGGATGGGATAGAGGTTTAAAATAGGATTTTAAAGAGTGGGAAGATGATTATAAGAACTCTAATAGATCAAGAAGACTTGAATCATGTATGGAGCCAAGTTACTAAAGTGTTTTCATCAAGGAATGAATGAGTTGAAGCAAGACTCATAAGAAATAGATAAGGGATTAGTAGAGAATTGAGGTACTTAGATTTTTTGGAATGATAATAAGCAAGAAAGAGAGGTTTTTAGATTAAAAAAAAAGATTGCATATCCTAGTAGAGACAAGTTTACAAAGAGATCAAATAGAGACATAGTCTGAGTACAAAGGTTAAAGATAAATAAGGACAAGACAAGATCAAAGCTAGGTATATGGTAGAGGTGAATGTGATATGGGCAATAATTTAGGTGAAAATTTGGGTGACGGTTCTACCCCAATTGATGATGGAACTTTTGGGAGCTATAACTTTTGCACCGTAGCTCCAATTGACTCACCATTTAAACTGTTGGAAAGCTAAGAATGAGGAGAACACAATGAGATGGATCAATGGATTTTGACCCCTAAAAGCCCAATGGAAGTGACCCAAATTTCAATTTTAGTAATGCAGTCTAAAAATAATAAGTTTTTAAAAATAGTAATTCCTTGAATTTTGTGTTATTTTAAATCATGGAAGTCGAACCACTTAATCTCCCTCAAGATTGGTGACCTTCCACATCCTCATCATACTTAAAAAATGTGTATAAATTAATATGTAACCCAAAATGGAAATTAGACATCTCTTCCCAGAGATAAGCATATAGTTGTATTGCGATCTTGAGTAATAAAACATCTCTTCTCAAAGAATTCATTGTTACTGTGTTAGTTTTGTGTTTTTGAAATATCTATCAATAAAAACTTCTAAGTTTTGGATCAGAATGTATGATTGCATCCATATAAAATTTAAGTGTAAATTCCTCTACATAATTTAGTAACAGATCCAAGTTAGTTCTTCGGAGCAGATATGTTTTGTGTTTTTCAAGTATTAGTTAAGTATGTATGACAATTATGCTAAGTAAGTATTGAAGGTTGTTTGAAAGGTTGCTAATGAAAGTTAAAATAATGGATATAGAGGTAAAAAGGTGAATAGTTGTGTGGATGAATCCCTTAAGCCAAAGAGGCTTAGAAAGATAGAAAGGAGAGAGTGTGAAATCTCAAAAGGAGAAAGCTCAAGAAGAGTTGAATATAGAAAGAGGAGTCCCAAGTGAGGACAAATAAAGTGAGAGAGACCCAGGTGAGGTAATAGAAGACAAGTAGGTTAGATTTTCAATAAGAAGAGATAGGTCCAAGTGAGACATAAAGAGAGAGCGAAGAGAGAAGAGAGAAAGAGAAGGATGAAGGGCTTGAAGAATGAGGATTTCCATAAGATGGAAATAGAAAAAGAAGTGAAGAAAAGAGAATTAGAGAGAGAAAAATATATTGCTGAGATGAAGATGATTTTGGAAAGGTTAGATAAATTCTTGGAAGAGATAAGACCAAGATTATTTGTAAACATAAAGAATAAGGTGAGATGGCCTCTCATATAGATGATAGACAAGAGAAGAAGACAAATGGTGAAGTTGTTATCAAGGTAACCTGAAAGAGGAAGCAAAGGGGCAATAAAGCCTCAAAGGAATATAACTAATGATTTATTGGTATATGTGAATATAGGTAAAGATTTGAATGAGTATGAAGTCCATAATGAGGGTTTAGGATCAGAATAGGTCAAAGAAGACAAGGAACGGATGACAAGAGAGAAGCATGAACAACATGTTAATGTTGAAGAAAAAATTGATTGGACAATTGAATATGGTGATACAATCTTATGTTACCCTAAAGAAGGTGAATAACTTGATAAATAAAAGAAGTGAGTGAGTATGCAGTAGAAAAATATCTCATTATAAGGATGAAAGAATAGGTTTGATTCAAGAAAGATTTTAAGAGAGCAAAGAATTACAAGGTAATAGTTCTTATATTATTTTTGATAAATATGCTGATATGAAAGTTGATGAAGATGATTTTGTAT
Organism: Torreya grandis; assembly: GCA_037957365.1. NCBI lineage: Eukaryota > Viridiplantae > Streptophyta > Pinopsida > Cupressales > Taxaceae > Torreya > Torreya grandis. The sequence continues at coordinate 3,974,260 of JARHVA010000225.1, read as the reverse complement.
GAGAATATAATGAAGTTATTAGATAGGATAATGGAAGGAACCAATTGCAGCATTGAATCCAAATAAGGATCAGTTGAGAACAAGTGCCAAGAAGAAGAAAGTGGAGTACAAGTTGAAAAATAAGTGAGAGAAGATAGTGCAATTGTTGAAAGGATTTTTAAGGTATTGATTACAGGTAACAAGAAGTTACTACAACCATCCAAGAATGATGAGAGCATAGGGTGTATAGAAAGTTTTGATAATAAGGTTATTTTGTTGAGAGAACTTATGACTGACTAGATAGTGAGTGAAAAATAGACAAAGAACAAGAATTCAATGGAAGAGGTTGATGGTATTATAAATGAGAATATGTAACAATAAAAAATAATACAATGGGCAATAGATGCATTTAAAGAACAATCAGAATTTGAAGAGAAATATGTGAAATTAAAGAGGGAAAGCAATGATTGATTTTTTTTAACAAGTTTGTTTCATGTGTAGGTCTTTGGATAAAGCATAACAAGCAGAAATTGCCAATGATCAGTTTGGAGATCAATAGCAAGAAAAAAATCACCAAGGGAGGATCTATAATCACTTTACCCAAGATTCAAAGAGGTCTAAATTATTAAAATAGACCTTGGGATCTAGGAGGACATGAAATTGAAAGAGAGATTATAAAAATAACATCAATGGAAGATTATTTATAACTTTCATAGGAAAGTTTATTTTGCCCATCGATAGTATGATGCAAGAACATCTTTTTGTCTTGTGTTTGTCTACGCAATTTTGGATTGATCCAATGTTTAGGATTCATATATTTTTTTTATGGTGTTTTTAAGGGTTTTAGACTCATAATATATACTTGATAATCTTATCCAAGTGTTAAAGTGTGATTAGGGTGGCTAGAACTTGACATTGGCATTTTCCTACCAATTTCCTTAATTGGAATTTTTGAAACTCTTGCCAATGTCTTAGGTCTTAAATCATGTTTGAAGAAGCCTAAATGTTATAATATTTTTGTTTAGGATATATAAGGGGTTAATATCACCTCAATACATACTTGAGTCATATAATAATTTATTCATAAAGGTGTGTTAGGAGTTAAGACAATTTTGGAGTCTCCCAACATTTTTGAAGGAGTCCAAAAACTGTTGGATTAGTTATATGATATAAATAAATTGTAAAATGTTATGTTATAATAATTTATTGGAGATGAATTATATTATTTATGGATGTAAATATCCAAATAAAGGAAGAAGTATCTTTCAATTTTAAATATTAACATGTTGTAGACCCTGTTTTGCCTATGTTCTATGTTTAAATATTGAGTTTAAATTATTTATAAAGAAAGATTATGAGTAATTTTTATTTGATTAATTATATCCATTTGTAAATAAATATTGTAGTGAGAATAATTTTCTTTAAATATTTATTAATTTCTTATACACTTCTATGTGAGGAAAGTCTATTTAAACCCTGTAAGTGACAGTGCTAATTACATACAATCATACTCAAACTAGTGTATAAATGGCTAAAAAAGGTCATTAAAAAGATTTTAAACCCTAAATAACATTCTATGAATGTACATATAACTTATAAAAATACTTAAGAATATTTAAACCTCTTTTAAAGTCTGAAATCATGAAATATCTTCTCTTAGGATAATACAGACTGTAGATGTTTGTGAACCTTTACATAGTTGAATATAGGATCTTGTAAATGTGTATAATAGAGGTGTCATGGAGAGTAAATATTAATTGGATGAGGTGTGTAAAGTTATTATATAGGTTATTTAACCATAAAAATGTTTTGAAATCTATTTTGGAACATAGAAGATCAAATTTCTCCTTCTCGAATCTATAGAGCCTGTGTAAACCCTGAACTTTTAGAAACAAAAATTGACATTGTGAGTAAATAAACCATATAAAATCCAAAAAAATGGTTTATTAGTGAGGAAATAATGTTATATAAGAGATTATGTGGGGTTTAGACCTGTACGACATTCATATGTATGGAATAGGGCGACTGTGTACAAATAAGGGTTCAAGAGACCTAATTAAGCCTAAATAGTGCCTAAAAAGTGATTATAAAAGAGACTTAAGAGTAGAGATAGGTTTATAAACTTAATGGAGATAAGTTATAAGATATATAACTTGTAAAAAGTAGCTTATTTTTGTAATATCAATTCATACCTATTTGTACAACTGAAAAAGACCGAAAAAAGGCCACTAGAAAGTCTATCAAAGGAAAGAAGTAGGGTATGTTGTAAAGAGTTGTTTTAAGAATTTTTGTGGATGGGATAAAGGTTTAAAAGAGTAATTTAAATAATTTTAATATGATTATAAAAAAATAACATAGAAATAATACTTGAATCATGTATGGAGCCAAGTTACCAATGTGTTTTCATCAAGGAATGAGTGAGTTAAAGTAATACTCGCAAGGAAGAGATAAGGGGTTAGTAGAATATTGATGTAATTAGATTGTTTGGATTGAAAATGGGAAAGAAAATAGAGGTTTGAATATTTAAAAATAAAAGTATTGCATAGCCTAGTAGAGACAAGTTTGCTAAGAGATCAAAGAGAGACAAAGTTTGAGTACAGAGATTAAAGATAAAGGACAAGACAAGATCATGGCTAGGTATATGGAAAAGGTGAATGTATGATTTAATCCATATCAAATTTAAGTGTAAATAACTCTACATCAAATTCCCAATCTCTAATTGGCCATTACTTAATACAATGGATTAAGGTATATGCCCTTCATTCCATTCATCTATCAAGTTGGGTATAAATCGAGTTGGGTTGGGAAACACACTTTACAAGCTAATGGATTAGAACACACTCTACCAGATTGGTTACCACATATATATTTGTCTAAAAATATATCTACTATGGACATAATCTTAATGACATATAGAGAAAATGAGAATTAAACTATGGACTTGGGATTTAAATTCTCAACTAGTCTCCAGTCGCATATAGATATAAATTTAGATTATTGAATTTGGGATTGGGATTATTAGATGCACAAATACCATATATATATGTAATTAATATAATTTAATAATACCCTTTACTCACTTTCCTACCTATTTATTCTAGTTTAGGGCTCTAGATACACACCCTTTCCATGGTTTGGGTGTGGATCACCATATAAATCTTAAAATCCCACCAAAAAATCAAATGATATAGATCTAAATTCCTTATTTGAGTGAAAGAGGATGAGTGAAATAAGAGTTTATTTATGCCTTATTTGAGTGAGTAATCTTTTGAATAAGAATAAAATCCAATCAGGCACAAGTGGGAAGCTAATGCATCCATAGTTAAGGTATTATATAGATTGATTAAAGATGGGGAGGGATGAGGAAGGAGTGAGTTGAGATGATGAGGGATGGTGAGGGTTAATGAGGGAGTTGTTATGGATGGTTAGGGATGGTGAGGATTAATTATGGAGTGATTAGGGATGATGGGGGATGATGAAGGATAGTTCAGGTTAATTAGGGAATGATTAAGGATGACAAGGGAGTGATTATAGATGATGAGGGTCAATGAGGTACTGATTATGGATGATGATGGAGGAGGAGGGATTGATTAAGATGAATAAAGATGATGAGAAAGTCATTAGGGATAAGGGATGGATGATGAACAAGTGAAATTAACACAAAGTGGTTGTTTGATGTGCACAAGTCATCAATGTGACCTATGTTTTTCAAATCACACCAATTTTTATTGAATTCAAAGTTATTAATGTTTAAAATTCAATTTTGACAAATCTATTACTCCTATAAATTCCAATAAGTAATATAGAAGGCATACAAACCTTAAAAATGAATATATGTTTACTAAAAATGGACATCAATTACAAAAGTTATGCCCTAAAATCCCTAGGTTCAATACTAAGACCATGAAAAATCTTAAGTACTGACCATATTGGATTTTGAAAAACTATCTTCTACATCATAGATTGTGTAGCTATGGGATCAAATCTATTAGATGTAAAGAGACTGTGATTTATTATATTTACTTAACATTCATTTTAGTAAACCATCTACCCCTTCCAATATATATTTTATTATTTTTTGTATAATGTGAAAGTAATGCATACATGTTATAATGCATATGCACTATGTTAAATAAACAAAATTCATATGCATTTAAGTTTATTAATCCCAAGCCTAGTTTAAAATAATACATATGTGTTATGGACATTACACATATGGGTAATGTCTATAATGCATATATGTTATGGTAAATGTCCACAAAATTATCCCCCGACTCCATACACTTACCCTCAAGGTTACATTTAAATTATAAATAAATTTTACTTGGTTGTACAAGATCTGAGATGTGGTCAAAGTCAAATGATGATTCCATTTCATGATCTCCTAGTGGTTGGAATGAATCAATAGTCTTTATAGGCATCAGGGGTCTATAACACCATTTTCAATTCATTATTTTGGTTCACATTCATTCCAATTAAATTCATACATCCCAAACAAAAACATGTCATATCCCTAGTATAAATAGTCCATGAACTAGAATCTGAGCTTTGAATGAAGTGGAAAACACTCGATCTAGGTATTATACTAAAATATTCATACATTGCCTTATATTGTCCCTCTATTAACCAAAATAATATTTGTACATGAGAATATTTTTCTAATCCATGAGTTATTTTTTTCATTACACCAAGTCACAATACTTGTAGCATCAATCAAATCAACATCATACTTATGCTTTTTTTGGTATTTTTAAGGGCTATTTTTACACATGCACTACCACCATCACATTCCCTTTTATCATGCCCAACCTAAAGGAAACTCTAAAAATATTGAAACTTTTTATTCTTATGCATCCTACTTAATCAATAAAACATTCAATAATTATTAACTATCCTTCACAATTTTCTGGCTAGATGTAGTGGTTATTAAACATGATTTCTCTTGAATTCATATTTCTATAAAATATCTAAAAACAACCTTGGAATGTTTTTGGATAATATTATCTTTAACTGCTCATATAAAAGTGGTACTCCCTCAAATTTTTTTTTTGGTCATTTGTGTTATCAGGTGCATGTCTGAATGTAATAGCATATAAATTTAAACTTGAATTAAATTATAGTATTGAGATTGAAACTCATTTTGTGGTTTTAGTGTGTAGTTTTTAGCAAAGGCCACATTAAAAAAAATGGTCCCAATTGGGAATTTATCTTTGCAAAAATTGAATTTGATTATTTAGCCATTTTGACTTGTTTTTATGTCTTTCATATTGGTAGATAATATTCTTATTGATTCAAACATGAAATCAAATCTTGATGACTCTTTTCCATCTTTTAATACATACTTTACATATTTGTAATTATTAAAATAAAATAGTTCTTTCCAAATTCATGTGAAATTTATTTGTGTATAGAACTAGTCAAATGTGACAAACCATCACAAGTATTACATATTCCATCTAAACAAAAAAAATGTCCCTTAGGTCATTGATAGAAAATACTTGGGATTAACTCTCTTGATGTTTTAGGTGGGGAAGCCACCCTACATTCATACATAATCTTGTTAGTATGTAAAGTACACTGTATATGACAAAAAAATTAAAATGAATATAAAATTCAACAGGGATTCTATATAAACATGTGGTACATTTTTAGTTGATTTTATCATAAAAAGGCTTACGCATGTCAAATGACATTTGGTTGATTATCAATTACCAATCAAAATTTTCAATAAGATTTTTATAAAATTATATTTGTGTCATGTATAATAAATGTTTTGCATGTGGCTCATGGTTTTTATAACCTTTTATTATCTTAACAACATATTTTACATTAGATGAGACACTTGTGTTGTCATGCCAAAAGTTTTCAATTAAATGTATTGTTCCTTCAACTAATACATTGCCTTTTTATGGGAGTTTACCACTAAATGCCCAACAATCAATGAGTAAAGGGTCATCAAGCCTTGTTCCTCTTTTTATGGCATTTATTAGAGTTTTCATATTCAAGTTTAGGGTTGTACTTATTTGACTAAGAAATCGAGCTCTAGATGTTGACTTACTCATTATATATTCTATTATTACTCATCTTGCCATATTACTATATTATTTCGAGTTCTATTACCTATTACATTAAATACATTAAATAGATTATTTACTATTTATTTATTTATTCCCTTTGTATTTCTTATTCTTAACTCTAAATTATTCACCACAAGGCAATTTTTTTTCATTTTCATTAATTGAACAAATAGTTGGCATCATTTTGTATGACTTTTCTTCTCACATACATAGTCCCATACATATTGACCATGACATAGAAATGATATTATTTAAATTTTACATTCCATAGGTTCTATTATTTTATCATCTATTTTAATCAAATAACTTTGTGTTTTCTACACTATCCTTTGAGGTGTGGGTCCATGGGCTGTATGATTTTATTAACCTAGATTGTGTTAGCACTTCAACCATTGAAGGGATATTAGCGTGTTAGTTAACATTAGACCCTACAGGTGAATTGAGTTCATATTAATTATGAGAGAGATAAATTTGTGTCATTATGTGATGTTGATTATCATCATGCTCAAAAAATTCATTACGGATGTATGTTTCATTATATTGTGTTTCTCCATGCATTTCATCACTCAATCCAAATTCATTAGTTACGTGTTATACATTTTGAATTTCATCATTCAATAAGGTCTGATTAAGTTCTCTTATCTCATTCGAATACACATCTAAATTAAATTCTATGGAATTGGGTTTGCTATTTTCATTTGAAATATTACCTGGTGTGGAGGGAGTACCATCACCTTGTCTAGAAACTCTTATGGATGTTATCCTATCTACTTGTATTTATTTTTATCTCTTTAATTAAATTTTATCATTTTTTTAATATCTTTAAATGTTCTTTTGTGGCAACTACCTGACCCTATTATTTATATCTACACAAATAATTTCAAGGATAGACTTAAAATTGAAGAATTTATAATAATTGAGATAAAGTAAATAGATAATTCATAGATGTTATAGAGTTCCAAGAGTAAAAAATAGTTTCAAGTTTGTAAAATGAAAAAATAATGAGTGAATTTCAAGGGCAAACAAGTAAAATTTGCAAAGTGCAAAGGGTATGCACCATTCTTGAAAGCACACTCACCTTGTTTGAAAGTAGTTCCAAATGGGCATTGACTTTAAATGAGATTTTTAGGCTCTAAATGACATAAGATATTTATAAAAGGGTGAACTCCATTTGAAAATGAAAAACACCCTTTGTAATGGGTGTTTTCCCTTATATAAAGGGTGTACAACCTTTCAAGATATATCTATGTTTTTACTTTTTCACTTTCCCTCCAAAACTTGTCATGGAGTAGTCCACATGATTTTTAATAAATTTATGAGCTTTTTCCATCTTTGTAGACACATATGATCAAGCATATTTTATTATACACATACACATACACATACACATACACATACACATACATATAGGTTTGTAGAGGAAAAAACATAGTTTTTGTATATATATATATATATATATATATATATATATATATATATATACCATTATTTTAAATATTACTTAATTTATACACAACATACTTCATTATGGACTATATACATATCATTATAAATGCCTTTTTAAAATTTTGACCATTAATCAAAATTTTATAAAAATTATATCTCAACAATATACACATTGTTGACTACGTTTAAAAAAATATTTTCATGAAGTTAAGGTCAAAAATTTGTGTTCGTACATTTTATAGTTTTAATTTTCTAGCTGTCTTGATTTCTAAAATTATATATATATATATATATATATATATATATATATATATATATATATATATATATATATATATTCTCAACAATATTTGAGATTTCATCTATCCATAAATGAAATTTTATATAACAATTCATTCTTTTACACAAAAAAAGTGTGTTTATACATAATCAATATTCTTATCTCTTCACAAAAAAAGTACCAGGCAATTGTCACCAATACATCAATTTCACACATTTTATCATATCGTATTGAAAATTATTATATATTTAGAAGCCACATTCAAAATTACAAAAATCATATTCTTAGATGAAATCTCAAATATTGTTGAGAATATATATATATATATATATATATATATATATATATATATATATATATATATATATATATATATATATATATATTCTCAACAATATTTGAGATTTCATCTATCCATATATGAAATTTTATATAACAATTCATTTTTTTACACAAAAAAAGTGTGTCTATACACAGTCAATATTCTTATCTCTTCACAAAAAAAGTACCAGGCAATTGTCACCAATGCATCAATTTCACACATTTTATCATATCGTATTGAAAAATATTATATATTTAGAAGCCACATTCAAAATTACAAAAATCATATTCTTACATTATTTTCAAATTATTTTTCCAAGTATCTATAAAATTATCTTCAAGTTTAAATATTATTATTTTTAGAGAAAAAGTGGGACTTTAAGCCTCTCATTTGTCCCCCATTATCTTGCATATACCTTGAAACATATTAGTTTGTAGAGATTAGATATTGTGTATAAGGTATTGTATATTGAGAGAATAAAAATGTGTGCTAACCAAAGCCAATGTTTCCAATGATGGATTAGGAATTGGCATATTAATCTATTGAAGCCATTGGATTTTCCCAATATTAAATGGTGGTACAAAAGTTGTACATATTAAAGCCATATTATTATAATTATTATAGGATTGGACTTCATATTCTCACTTAATTTCCTCACTAACAATTGTTATGAATGCATCTTGCATATCTTTATTCTTTGAAATAAATCCTTTTAATTGTATTTTATCCATGTCATTATATTTATTAACATGTGTTGCCATTAAAAAATTATCAACTAAAATCTAAAAATATTCAACTACGTGAGAACTTAGTGTATCACTAGGTTTAAGATAAGTAGAAACCATATTTTTAAATTGAAAAAAATAAGAAAAAAAACTTGGGATATGGCTGCTAATAAAGAATTTATAAAATTTGAAAACCCTAGGAAAACAATTGGAAATATAAAAAATAAGGATAGAAACCATAACAACATGTATGGTTAGTGTTTGAAATATTCAATCAATAGATATGTTCACTAATATATTTTATCAATTTTGAAAAAACTGTAAATACTCAATTAAACAAACTACTGCATAAAATTAGAATGCTACAGATATGTAATAAATGACACAAACTTATTTGGAACTTACCATATTTAGAAATATGCTAAAAGGAGACATAATAAATATAAAGTACTTAGCTTGAAATTTGACCATCAAGATTAAGACAAAAAATTGGAAAACTAACTATGTGATTATGTTGGCTAATAGTGTTTCACTTGCTCTTTGAACAAGATCACTAGAGTTAAACATGGGCACAATGAGCTAGTGTCATTAGGGTGTGCCCACATCTTGTAATTTTTTATGCTCTGCAACTGATATAATAGGTTCATCTCACCTATGTGTTCTATTGTACTATTTGGAAACTCTCAATCTATTTCAAAAATCATTGTGTGTCATCTTATTCAATTTTAACCCTAGATTAATAAACCACAAATGATATATTAAATAAAAGAGAAAAAAGGTTTAGTAGTTGAAGTTATGCTAGACCTCAACACCCCCTATGTTGAATGCTTCATCCATATCAATACTCCAAATAGGGATAAAGTTTCATGTAGTTCTCCCATCCTAAAATGGTGTGTGAGAGAGACCAATGTAATGATACATGCTTCTAAAATTATGGTGTGATTAAGTGATTCAACCATGAATTGTGATTTTTGAGGTGTACTCAGACTTTATCTTAAGGATACTAGTGTTTATGTATTCATAATTGAGATAAATAGATAATTTGCTCTCAATGTGAAATTATAATTCTAGTGTTTTTCAATGATTGAGCCTCTTGTTTACAAATGACTTGATATTATGGATTTATAGTGATAAATTAAGAATACCTTAAGATATGAATTTCTAAACATGCAGTATGGATGGATTGAATTTTAGAAACTATCCATTATTTTGTATGAGGGTGTGGTCGACATAACTAGACATGATCAAGGAGTGGGATAGTTGAAATTCCATGTTATTTTCTAATGAGTAAATACAACTGAGTTTGGAGTAAAGATCAATCAGGGGACAAAATTGAGTTATTTTGAATGAGGAATAGGGAACTTTTGAGATCATTAATTAATTTTATGAATGGTTTATATGCATATAAAGTGAAGTAATGGCAATCAAAAGATAGTGGAATGAGGCATAAGTTAAGTGCATATAAGGAGTGGTCAAAAGTACACTATTTTAGCTTAAATGTTAATTTATGTGTCTACAAATATCAATAATTTTTTCAAAGAGTGTGATGCATGTTCATTGCCTATAAGGGAGATAGTGGAAAAATATAGCTTAATCCAACCATTATCCATTTTTCTACGCATTTGGGGAAACATCTCCATGGATCTCATAGAAGGCTTACCAAAATAGAGGGGTAAATCATATATTCTAGTGGTGGTAGATCACCTTTTTAAATAGTCCCATTTATGTGCCTTGTTCTAGCCTTACACTACTTTTACCATTGCCTAAACATTACTTGATCAAATTATATACCTTCAAGGAATCTCATCTTCTATTATATTTGATCAAGAGTCATCTTTCACGAGTCACTTTTGGTAGGAACTCTTCAATATACATGTACCCAACTAAAAATGAGCTTAGGTAACCACCTATAGATAGATGACTAGATTACGATTTTCAATAAATTCTTGTAAACATATCTCTTTTTCTTTCCCTTTGATAAAAAATGTGAATGTGTAAATTGGATATGACTATTAGAATGGTAGTAAACACCACTCATGACACAACCACCAAGATGACTCCCAAAGACATGTATATTCAGAAGCCACCATCTCTTCTCTCTTATCTTATAAGAAGTTTTGATGTCTATGCATTACATACTACCCTTAGATTCTGATAAAAAATAATTGCCTTTTTAAGGAAAATCTCCACATAGCACACAATTGCATGAAGCAATAGGAAAATCAACACTATTCATAACACACGTTCAAACCTAGAGATATGGTTTTACTCTAAATAAAACCTTATATTTGGTCCTCTCTCAAACTTAAGGGTAGGTATAAATTTTATCCCAAGTTATATGGGCCTTATACAGTTTTTCCACATATTTGTCCTATCGCCTACAAGCTATAAATTTTTCCTTCTTCACATGTCTATCTAGTTTTTCATGTCTCATGTTTGAAGAACATCATTGGTAATAATATCATAGCTCAGAAAGTAATTCCTAAGCTAGATGTAAAATTATCTATAATTCATGAACCTAAAGCTATTATGGATAGACACTCCCATCAACTTTGTAATCAAACCATCATTGAGGTTATTTTCTAATGGAATGTAATGTAATAAGAAGGATTGTCTTAGGAACCTCTTCTTCAACTCCAATAAAAATTTCCTCGTCTTTAGCTTTGAGGGTAAAAGTTTTAAAGGAGAAAGCATCTTAAGACCTCTTCATCCTAACTCTTTTATTTTTAATTGCATCATTAATCAAACTTACAAATGGATAAACTTTATAAGTCATCCCTTGAGCTAATTCTAATAATACCACTTTCATGGGAAGTAGTAATTATCTTGTTAATGATTAATATAAATAGAAACTTAGACTAGTGGAAAGGCATTCACAAATAATATTGTATAGAGATTTATCCAAATAGGTTTCCCCCTTAACGAGGTCAATGATATTGTAATTCAATTTTTCTATCTATTTATTAAAAATAATATTTTCCCATTCATTCATAATAATATCTATGTGTATTTTTAATATTATTCTAATATATGATAAGAAAGATCATCTCAATAGAATATCAAGCAAGGGCTTCAACCTCATGTACCCTATATGTGTGACTAAATTAAATAAATATTAACTTGATCCCTTATTTAGTACAAGTGGTTGATGTCAAAATAGTTTGAAGCAAATAATGATTAATGTTGATTCCATGGGTTGGATCCATTTCAAGTGTAGCAAAGGATTTAATCATTAAAGTTTCCAGCACAAGGTTCATAGCATAATAGTGTGTCCCAATTTTTGTCATTAAGAGATTACATAAAATTACAATTTACCATGATAATAATTTGATTTTGAGTGTCTGATATTAATATAACATGTGTTTTTTTTATTATATGTATAAAGACCGATACATCTACATTTTTCCAATAATATAAAATTTGTTATGCATTTTATAGGATTTAATTCTACATTATTTTTTATTCACTGAATGGGAATAGTATTATGCTTTGACCTCTAGAGAAGGCTATTTTTCTAATTATCACTTAGTAAATGGCTCAGAAATATATATATATATATATATATATATATATATATATATATATATATATATATATATATATATAAATAAAACTATATATAACATGACACATGCAATGGACGACCATGGAAAAGGGTAAAATTTGAAATGAAAGGCATAAAAAATAATTTAATGTAGAAGGACACACAAATAAAATATATATAAATTTAGTAACCATCTTAATATGTATATGAAATATTTGACGGTATACTTATAACAATTAAAGCTAGCCTTATATAGAAAAATGTTTAGAATCGGGATAATAACCAAAGAAGATAGAAAACGAGGATCGAAATATGAAATGCTTGTGTGTTGAAGACATATACTCAAAGGATAAAGAGAGAGTGATGTGGAGTTATAAATATCCAAATACACAATTGGACCAAGTATGTAAAAAGGGGTAAAATATACTATTAAAATTAGGCTTGTATTATTTGTCTACATAATACCATTATTTCTATTTGTGTATGAGAGTGAATGGATGTATGAATTTTATCTTCATGGTATTAATAGATATGGGATTAATTATAAGTTAATATGAAAAGACTAAATTGTTGGTTATAATTATGATTGCAAAAATGTAATAGTAGATTACACAGATAGTGATTAGGAAAGAGAACTATACAATATTAAATTAACCATATGATACATTTATTATTTTAGGGAAGATTCCATGAATTTTTTTATAAGTAATATCATACTATTGATTTGTATAATACTATGTAAATTGATTATATCGGAGTTATCACTTATGTTTATAAGTCATTTTTGATTTGGAAATTGCTTTATGAATTTAAATTTTCACATAACCAACTCATAATTATTTGGTGTGATAATAAAAGTGTTATTCAAATTTATCACAACCTAGTGGATTACTAGTGTATGAATCACATTGAGATTCATATGCATTATATCCAAAAACTGATACATGTTAAGTTTGTTGATTTTAATTATTTCTAGGCAGATGATTATGTTGAACACATCTTGAAAAAGCTCTTGATTGAGGCTTCATTTTTTCACCTCAAGATGCTTTTGAGAGTGAAGGAATGTGTAATCATGGGGAGATTGTTCAATGATTTATTTGTCTTTCCTTTTATCAAATTACATCTTAAGGGAAATGTTAGTATATTTAATAACACATGCTTTTTCATATAGTTTAAGATGTACATTTTATATTCATTACATTGATAAGTGTTCCTATGGTGACATTTCAACAGAGGGGGTGTAGGTGGACGGGGAGGGTGTGGGCACTGTAACGACATGAGAATGTTAGTATTTAATTATTTAAAAGCTGAAAACATAAAATAAAAAATAAAAAAAATTAATTATTTCAAAACTAATATGAATAAATAAATAAATAAAACAACCAACATAATGGTTTAAAAAAATAAAAAACATATAGAAACAAATAAATTCAAACTAAAAAACAAATAAAAATGTAGATTAGAGTGAGAGAAATAATCATATTACCACATCATATTTATTTCCTCATTATTTTTTAATATGAAATTGATTTCCACTTGACAGATGACATTATATTATAACATCATAATTAATACATAAATAATCATATTACTGCATCATATTTATTAATAATTATAATAATGTAATTGTAAAAATAAATTATCATAAAAATATTATAACATCACAATAAATAAATATATAATATACAAATATCATAATTAATTTATGGATTATATATAAATTTAATTGTATTATATTTATAAATTTATGAGTTATATATAAATTTTATTATATTATATTTATAAATAATTATATAATCATAATTGATTTATAAATAATATATAAATTTTATCATATTATATTTGAAAATAATATAATAATGAAATTGTAAAAATAATTAATTTATAAATAATATATATAAATTTTATCACATTATATTTATAAATAATCATAACAATGAATAAAAATAATTTTGATCTTGACATAAGAGCCTTTAGCATGAATGGGAATAGGAGCAGAGGTGAGTTTTTGAATTTTGGGAATTAGTAGGGCGAGGATGATGACGAGGACGAGGATCCAAATGGCTTGGCATTGGCAATAGGCAACGATCGACATTTCTGTGACTTTGTGACTTGGGAATTTGATACTACGAGCAACAATGGAGGGATTTGGTCTTTCTCCAGCCATGTTTGGTTGGCCCCCTGACCTTCGAAGGAGTGGCGGAAATTTGTCCTCTTTCTAGGCATTGCTGGGAATCATTCTTCTGCATCGAGCTTGGTTCTGTCTAAGAACTATCTGGAGAATGTTGTGGCTCCCCTTCAAACCCCCGCGATGGAATGTATTACTAAATCTTGGATGGGTTTACAAAAATATTTGGTGATCTCGTTGGACGGCTTGCTGAAGTGTTCTGAGACTCTAAAGCTGGTCCTTTTTGTTGACTTGGGTTTGAGGAATCTCCGGCCATGCGGGAGCACCTTCATCCACCAAGATACAGTTCCTTGGTATGAGCTGCATGCTACTATCAAATGGCTAAGGAATGGGAAGAAGTGGCGATGACCTCCTAAAGAAGCAGGTTTCAGGACTGTGCTCAGTCTAGGAATACTTGTCCTGGTCTACGATAGGCAGACATGTAGTTTGGATGATGTTTCGACAAGGCAGGTGGTTCCCCTGCTTCCACCTTTATCCACTTACTCTGGATTGACCCTTCGGGCATGGAAGAATTTCTGGAAGAATGGTCAAGGCCCGTGGGACCTTAGAATATAGAAGAAGATTCGACTCAGACCTGTCGAATGATTCCTGTAGGGGTTTTAGACTTGGGACGTTAAATATTTCCTCACGTAATTTTTGCCTCCATTGTTCTGTACGTATATTTGGATTAGGAAATAAATTTACCCCTTTTTTTGGAGTATAGTTGTGAGAATGATCCCCATAACCACATTCCCGAGGAATTTTTGAAACATTTTTATAAAAGCTTGGATTTTTGGAAAAACTGTGTATCTTGTCAAGAGGATTGGTTCCTCATAGAAGCTTATGCAATGGTTTTATCTTGGTACTATTTGGAAAAATCAAAATAAGGATGTCTTGGCTTTCTATGGATTGATCATATTGATGATGTGGCCGTTACTTGAATAGGGTTCTCGTATGTGCTATCGACTATTCACACAGACTCAGATTTGTCTCAAGGTTATGCCTCAAGATTTGGTTTGTTTCATCCTATTAAGGATCTTAGTTTCATTCATGGCATGGCACTAAAGTTTGAGCTTTGGGTCTCTTGTTTTATCAGTTTACGCTGGTTTTTGGTCTAGTTAAAACCCATTGGATAATTAAAATTCAAGAATGTTGGGTCACCTGGTGGATTCAAAGGGTAATTTCAGAGATCTGGGCCTCACGCTTTAATAGAACAGAATTGTTGTCACTCCATCTAAAACCGACAGAGTTTTTCTCCTATTGGATTCAGTTGGGGTTTGGGTCCTCTGTGGACTTTGAAAGCTTCTTGGAAAATTTAGAGACATGGACCTTGTGCTCATTTAGTCTAGTATGGTCGTTGACCCATCTAAAAGTGAATGATTGGAGACCTAGACCTTCTCCTGCGTCTAGGTTAGTTCTCGATCTAACTAAAATCGATTCGTTTGTCCTTTGGAGACCTTGATGGTATCCCGAGACCTCGGCCTAATTTTAGCTCAAGCTAGTTTTGTTTCAGCAAAAATTCGTTGGATGCCGCACTAGCCAAATGTAGTATTGGATTTTCCTTTGTTGGTACCTGATCTAATCAAAATTGGAGGTTACTTCTTTTAGTTGGGTTCTCATTGTACTCCTAATTAGCTATTTTTGATCAGGAGGAGACCCGGTCCACCTGATGGTAATCCAAGACTTGGACCTCATTTTAGCCCACACTAGTTTTCAATCCAACCAAAACTCCCTGGTTGCCACACCAATCAAATGTGGTATTAGCTCTTCCTATGCTAATTCTTGATCCATTCAAAATTGGATGTTTCATGGGGCCTCGGGCCTCCTTGTGCTTAGAGTGGTGTTTAGTTTTTGTTGTTTCCCCCTTATCAGGGCTCTCCTTGTCCTTCACTATAGCTACATCTTTTGGCAAAGTTCTCTTGGTACTCCTGGTCAGTTGTTTCCAGCAAGGAGACCTGGTCCTCCTAATGTATCTTTTAGAAGGGTCCTTTTTATCACCTTAGTCATCCGTTTCCAACTAGGGGGAGACCCGGACCCCCTGATGTGTCCGGCACTAGTACCCACAAAGTGGGCTTACTCTAATATAAACAATGAATTGTAAAAATAAATTATCATAAAAAATATTACCACATCATAATAAATAATTAAATAATATACAAATAATCATAATTAATTTATAAGTATATATAAATTTTATCGCATTATATTTTAAAATAATCATAACAATGCACTTTTAAAAATAAATTATCATAACATAATAAATAAATAAATAATATATAGATTTTACCATATCACATTTATAAATAATCATAACAATTAAATTTTATTATAATAATAATAATAATAATAATAATAATAATAATAAATAAATAATAATAACTATTTCATAAGTAATATATAGATTTCGCCACATTATATTTATAAATAATCATAACAATGAAATTGTAAAAATAATAAATAAATAGATAATATACAGATAATCATAATTATAATATATAGATTTTACCTTATTTTATTTATAAATAATTATAACAATGAAATTGTAGAAATAAATTATCACAAAAAATATTACCACATTATGATAAACGAATTAAAAATATACAGATAATCATAATTAATTTATAGGTAATATATAGATTTTACGACATCATATTTTTAAATAATCATAACAATAAAATTGTAAAAATAACTAATTTATATAAATAACTAATTTATATATATATATATATATATATATATATATATATATATATATATATATATATATATATATATATATATATATATATATATATATATAACATCATATTTATAAATAATCATGACAATGAAATTGTAAAAATAATTAATAAATAGATAATCATAACTATAATATATAGATTTTACCTCATTTTATTTATAAATAATTATAACAAAGAAATTGTAGAAATAAATGGGCGGGGGCCCTGGCTTGGTTGGCTAAGTATTTCCGCTACGGCTCTGCTAGTCTCAAGTTCTAGTCTCCCCCCGCCCCATGGTACCGGTATTAGACGTGTCTAGCCAGCGCCGCCGGTCACGTTAAAAAGTTTACCAGGCTTTATGAAAAAAAAATAAAATAAAAATTGTAGAAATAAATTATCATAAAAATAGCGCTGCCTGTCACGTTAAAAAGTTTACCAGGCTTTATGATTTTTTTTTTTTTTAGAAATAAATTATCATAAAAATATTACCACATAGTAATAAATAATTAATCATAATAATGAAATTGTAAAAGTAAATTATCATATATATATATATGTATATATATATGTATGTATGTATATATATATATATGTATGTATGTGTGTATATATATATATGTATATATGTATATATGTATATGTATATGTATATGTATATGTATATGTATATATGTATATGTATATGTATATGTATATGTATATGTATATGTATATATATATATATATATATATATATATATATATATATATATATATATATATAGAATCATAACAATAAATTATAAAAATAAATTGTCATAAACAATATCACCACATCAGAGTAAATATACAATCATATCATAATAAATATACAGACTGCATTATATTTATAAATAATTATAACATTGAAATTGTAAAAATAAACTATCATAAAAATTATTTTCACATCATAATAAATAATATAGAGATAATCATAATTAATCTAGATATAGTATAAATATTTTACCACATCACGTTTATAAATAATCATAATAATAAAATTATCAATAAAAATAAATTATCACATCATAATATATAAAGAATCATAAGTAATTTATAAATAATATATAAATTTTACCAAATCACATATATAAATAATAATAACAATTAAATTAACATTAAAAATAATATTTTAATAATACCATGATAAACTCTATTTTATAGTTTAATATCATATTTATATTACTTATATATATCATATATGTATATTTATATTTTACTAATATTGTATTGCTCTCTATTTCTCATTTTAAAATTTTATTAAATATTTACATTGATTATTTTATGAACAATAAATATTTATCTTTGTTTACATGGTGGCAAGTGATACTAGCATACATGTCTTTAAATAAATCTATGTAAAATATACCTATATATATTATTATATAGACATCTAGCATACATTTTGACTTTATAAGTGAGCTTCTTGATTACAATCTATGTTTTTATCTTTAAATTTTTAATACCTTCATTAATTAAACTCTTTCACTAGGGTTTTACATAACATGTTTTATAAAATGTGCAATATTATCATTTCTTTCTCATTCATTTAAGCAAGCAATACTTAGCATGCATTATAAATTTGAGATTCATTCTCAACATTATAATTTAAAGGAAAATTATTCCCATCATTTATAATAAAAATTACATTTTTAAAATCTAATACTAATTATCTTTTTAGATTCCAATATTCTAGACAAATCTAAAATTAACCAAAAGGATTTTTACTAAAATTAAAGGTTAAGGTTATTATTTGACACTAACATTTATAGTTGGGTCATTAGATTTAGTTAATTTATATGGCCAATATATATCAAACATTAAACATGCACACCATATAATCATCAAAGGTTTTATTTTTCTAGAAAAAATAACTTTAGGTATAGAAATAAAGGAAGCTAGGGATATTAGGTCTAAGAGCATGAAAATTAATAAACCCTACAATTAGATATATTTATATTTTTTATAATATGAAGAAATATCTAACAAGAGAATAAGTTTAAGAGAGTATGGTTTCACAAAAATTAAGTTTGGATAAATGGATTTTCACTAAATTTTAATAAGAATATATAATTTATTTTGAATAGGTTAGAAAATTTGTCAAAAATAATAATATATGCTTAATTAATTATTTCCAAAACTAGATAGGAGTGAGCATGCAAGGTTTAGAGGCACATCTAGTTTATTTGATGAACATGTACAAATTATCAAGATATAAAAGAGAAATTATGAATTCATAAATAATAGATATTTGACCCTTAAATTTAGTGAGGAACGAAGAAATATCCCAGGGGTTTCAGTTCATCTCAAGACAATGTGTAGAGCATTCTGATACTCTAAATGAAGTGAAAAACTTGTCTGAAACCACTCAATGAATCCATTCTCCTCATCTTGATCTTTAAAAACTTTTCTCAAATTTTTGTGCTTTAATTATTGTAAAATATATTTAATCTCATTTCTCTAATTGGACAATTATATTTAAAAACTTAAGGAAAACAACATACATTTTTGGGAATCTAACGTACTAGAGAATAAAAAAACTATCTTGATATTTTTATGATCCTAAATAGAAACAATATAAAAAACAACAAACCTCAATAATTATAACAATTATGAATGGCATGCAATCTTAGCATAGTAGAGTGTGTGCCTAACTTTAACCTGTTTACTTCATTGAATGTTCTCATGATTGCTTGATTTTATTTTGAATATTAGTAGGTACTTAATAATTTTTATATACAATACTTTATGTAGTTATTGATAGATGACATAGAATGCATGTGTAACTATAAACATATTGAATTCAATTTAGGACACTATTGGCTCCCAAACTGATATCAAATAGTATAAAGAGAGGAAAATAAGGAATAAGGTAGGGTAAATGTATGAAATTGGTGGGCCAAAAGGGGGTTACCCATGGACATTTTTTTTTTTTGAAAAATGAGAAATCTCAACTTATATAGATTATTTAAGATGTATATAGTTAGAATTTAAAGATGTTATAAGAACACAAATTGTAACATTTCTAGTCTAGTTTTTAAAACACTATTTTTTTAAATGGAAAAGTATAAGTAGGTCAAACATCTAAAATGTAAATAGGAAATAATTTTTTTAATAAAAATAGAGTAGATATCCAACCATGCACCCCTTAATTTTTGAGTATCATTTAGTATTGTTTGAAACCCTTTAGTGGAAAGTTAGATAAGATCATCTAGTTTCAAACCTATATTTAAAAAAAATATTAATGAATATATTATTTTATATTAATTTTACAAGTAAATAGACCATAAAAATTAATAAAAAATGGATAGACATCCATGTGCCCCATACCACCCCCTCCCTCTTGCTAACTACATTAAAAAAATGAAAATTAGTTTTTTATTTTCTTTTCAATGTGTATAGAATTAGACCTAGTTTGAAACCTTTTTTTAAAATTTTAATTAATAAAAAAAAGACATATAAAAAATATAAACATGTATAGTGGCCTAAGAAAGACATACTTAGAAATCAATATAGATGCAAGCTTTACAATAGTATGAAAATTAAAAAAAAAATCATATATTTAGAAAGAAGAGAGCATATTCGACATCATAGTAATATTTTTATAAAATGTATTGATAAAATTCATAGTGATTATGAGGAGACAATTTGAATTTTGTTATTTATAGTAAAAAACATGGATTAAATTGTGTGTTTGCAGGTCTAGGGCTTAGGCTAGGGAATCCAAGCCATTTCCAAGCATGTATGCATGTTTTTGAAAATTGAAATAATAATAGTGTGTATGCACTATAATGTGTAGTGTTACTATTTCAATCAACTGTGTGTGTGTGTGTGTATGGAAAAAAATTAGATAGATAATCACACATTGATCCTTGATTAAATAGAGAGAGTACAAGGTGAAATTAAGGTTTGATCAAACCGATTCAAGAATATTAAGGAGATACAGACTTGTAACTAGTGTTTGAGTCACCTCAACCCAATAGGGAAGCAACCAATATAGAGGAAACTTTGGTGAGTGTTGGATTCCCTAATATATAGTGTCAAATAAGCCTTTAAGGACCCACATGAATACATATTTAGCCATAGGACCACAATGGATAAATAACGAAGAGATGAGGAGTTGGTAATAGGAAGGAAGGATGCGTCAATGCTCCAAGATAAAATTAAAAATAAACATAGGTTAAAATATTAGCATGAAATATGGTAGAGAGCAAGAAAGGAAAAACACCAAAGTATGAGTAGTGTTTAGTGAATGTGGATGGAAGCATAAACTGATAAAGCACTAATTAAAGGTGAATAAATTTAAGCAAGGTTAAAATCTAAGGGAAAACCAAAGTGGGAACATAAATGAATGGATATTTGTGAGCTAAAGAGATGGCCTTGAAGGCAAATAAATGTCAAGCCCAAAGGTGGATTTATGTTTGTATTAAAAACTAAGAGATGCCTAGAATTAATATCTAATTAAAATTACTTTTGGTAGTCTTCAGCATAATGTTTAAAATATATGATTATCTTGTAATTAGATTAATCTCACATTGATAATATTTATGAGACAAGGATGCTTTATTAAATACTAGTAGAAAAATAGACTAAAGGATAAGAAGTGAAACCCAAAGTGGTGAGTTACATTCACCTTTTATTTCAAGATACTAATATCTTCTATAATATTATTTAATCAACATTATCTACTAATGTTTGATGAATGCATTATATATTTAACTAAAATTAATTTTGGAAAAAAACAAAATGATAAGCATGTTTGATGTGTAGTGACATTATATGACACAAAGGGTGTTCCATAAACTATTAAAGTTTAGATATATATGTGTTTCTATATATGTGTGTGTGTTTCTATATAATTATAAAATTACATGAAGCAACACGTTGATCAAAACCAAACATAGTAACAAATTTTAGGAGATCTTGAGTCTTTGCATGCACCTCTAATCATATAAGACATTTTTATTTAAGCAAAGTGGTAAAAAATTCAAGATGTTTCCCAAGTTTTATGGACCATTAAAGATCATGTAGAAGACTAAGTTATAATACATTTTGCATTGAAATTTGGTTTTCACGTTATTTTTCAAATTGAGTTACCATTCTAGGTGAAGAAAAGCTCAAGTTCTTGAATCCAAAGATGTGGCTTGTAATGAGCTTATTTATATTATAAACTATCCTATCTAAAATTGAAAGGGTGTAACCCATCACATTGATACGTCTTTAACATTTATATATAAGGACTCCCTTAATTTATTTCACTCTAACATCATCTTGTACATCTCTAATTTTGTTTAATATAGTATAATATATTTTCATATAAGATCAATTCCTTTCTTTGTGCCATAGAGTTGGGATGTCCTTGATTAAAGTGTTAAAAGATAGTGAACATCTACTTAAGGGATTTCATGATAGTGTATTTGGGCATATAGTTGAATGGTACCAAGGAATTTTGTTAGCATGTTTAAAGAGAGGTAAGAAATACATGCAGGTTTTACAGATGATGATGCATGATAAGATGTATAAGTACTATGAATAAGGGCATCTAGTTAGGATGTTTCAATTATATAAATCATACATATCAAGATATCTTGTTAGGAACCCCAAACTATACTAAAGAACATGATCTTTAGATGGAGGAAAATAATGTTTCTTAATTATATGTCCTAGTAAGATATGCTTAGAATAAACATCAATGAATGAGGAAATAATAGCATCAAAGTTGTTAAAAAATACTACTAATATGAGCTAGGTCTTTAATGGAGTTAATAAGTTGAGCAAGGAATAAAAATTTAGTCATAAAATAATGTGTATGTGTTATAACGTGTATGCATTCCTTTATAACCAAACACAATGCTTTACAATGTTTATATTTTACCTCTTTAGAGACTTATGCCACCATTGTTATTTTTTGTGTCATTATGGGCCTTGCATAGTGGAAGACAAAAGGTATCAAGTTCTTTTTTTGATCCCCAGCCTCAAAATATATCAATTTTGCTTAGTCATGGGTGATGGATTTCATTCAAAATTGAGGAAGTTGAGGTTTAAAACACATAAGTAATAAAAAGTGTTGAGAAAAAAATAAAAGGAATGAATGAAAACATTTCATTTAAGACAAGGTACATACACTATCCCAAATGAAACAAATGTTAGATCATGATGAAATGGATAATGATGAAATGAATAATGACGATCAATGTTTACCTAAAATTTCAAATTATGTTTCAAGTCCACATTCAAAGTATGACATTTTTAATTTTGTTGATGCTAGATCTATGAATGATGATTTACCCCTTAAAGATGAAGAAAATTACATGGAAACATAAAAGTCTCTATTTTGTTATGAACATGTGTAATTTACAAGTATCTATTAGAAAAATGACTTTGAATTTAGTATGTAATTTTTAATCAATGTGGTATGCCTTGGGATACATGTAATATGGTTTTTAAAATGGGATAATATGATGCAAACCATGTTTCCTCTCCAATGTGAAAATTATGAATTAAATAATTCCAATAAAGACAAAAACTATAGCAGGTCATATGAACAAAAGCTAGGCTTAAAATCTTAATATGCGCGCGCGCGTGTGTGAATTTAGTTGGCAATGGAAAAATGTATTTTTATACAATATCATTTTTCTAAGAACCCAAGCCAATTACATGACTGATTTTTGATGGTTGTATTAGATACCTTAAGGAAACTATTATATTTATTCTATAGTGGATTAGGAGGCATGTTTATTTGATGTATATAGGGTCAGGAGTATTTTTTTAGCTCTTATTTTGAGCTAGATCCTAAGCATGCCATGACTTTGTAAAAGAGATATAACATTTATGTTGTACACAAACTTATAGAGACAGAGGCATATTCTACAATACTGAATCTATACACGATGATTTACCACCTAAGTTTCAATGCATATAGTGCCACAACATCTACAATGATGTGGTTAGAAAGATGAACAAGGGTGTCAATAATCACATTAAGTGCAAACAATGTGTCAATATTGATAACCTTATTCGATATAGAGGGGATTGTCTTGGGATGACATGAATTTTGGATAGGGACTCTTGCAGGTTGATTAGGCACATAACATGCCCTTGGTCTATATTTTTCAGATCTTTTTTCTTGGCCCAAAAACTTTGAGTGGTCAAAATGATTAGGAATTTCATTGATGATAAAATCACAATATATTTTCCTAAAAAAATATAAAATAACCTCATGGTTCTTAAAAGGTGCATAATCAAAGACCATTCACCATCGGTCCCAAAAAAGCTACCAGTGGATTGGAACCATTTGCATGATAATCGAGGCAATGTATTGGTTGATGGATAAATGAATAATGCACAAATGTGGTATTTTATGATTTGTTTATTATTCATAACATGCATTAACAATTTTCCATCATAGTAAGCCCTACATGTATCTCTATAATATGTCCATATATCATTTTGATCCGTTATCCAGTCAACTTGGTTTAGTATTGCTCTAAGCTATATGAAAATGAAGTATGATGAGTGTTGGTTGAATGGGAGTAGCTCATTATCTTAATTATCTCTTCAATTCATATTTTATCTTTGTATATATGAACAACTAAATCCTCCTTACTTCTTGGGGGTCTTATGGAATTGTAAGAGGGATAGTAGGGTTAGGATGATTAGGAGGGTTAAGAGGGTTATGAGGGTTAGGAGGGGTTTTTATTGCACTTGAATGGGATGCACAAATAGAAAAATAAATTGTTTTAACAAAAAAAATAAAAATCTAAAATAATTAATAATTTTTATGTTAAATTATAGTAATTCAGCTTGTTAACCTCTCCTTTACCATGACATTATATATTTGTTGACACGAACTCAAGTGAGTGTGGTGTGTGATGGTTGATTTGTCTCCTCTTCTAAATGGTAGGTCACAATGCGAACACGTTTTGTGTTGTGGATGGGAAAAGAGGAGCAAAATTAGAGATAAAATGAGGAATGCTTTTTTATAAAAATTATTTTAGAAACACATACACGATTATGTGTATAGAACATGTACATGTTCTAGGATCAGTAATGATTGAGCCTACAAAATTTTAACATGTATGTGTTATGTCAATAATGCGTATGCATTTATTCTGATTTCATGAAAATTTTCATGAAATGGTCCATCAATTCGGTGCTCTTACTAGAAATCATGTGGTCAAGAAATAAAGGGGACCACATCAATGGGCCCAAGCATGTCCAACACTCTAGGAACAATGTACATTAAAACACTCTAGACATAGATCCCATGTTGGGTAAAGGGAGAGGAAAGAGAAAAGGACATTTATAGGGTGTTGGGAGAAAAATATGATAAATTCTCCATAAAAATGCCTAGTTTGAACCAATAATTGAATATATTAATAAGAGTCCAAATTTAAATCTTACCCCATTCACTCAAAATCAATTCTAAATCAATTCTTTCTTTCTTTCTTTCTTTCTTTCTTTCTTTCTTTCTTTCTTTCTTTCTTTCTTTCTTTCTTTCTTGTGGAAAACATATCCACACTGATAGGCATGCACCTATTGGAGTAAGTCCTCCAGACCATGCCCCATCAATTTTTTTCATTTGACTTTGGAGGATGGATAACATCGGGTTGCCATGTTGATGTGTGGCTACTAATGAGTGACATATAACGAATGGTGTGATGATAAGTGATGATGCCTAAAAAGGACCCTCATCTTGCTTTTTAGTCTTTTCTAAACACCTCTTTATATTAATATCCACACTTTTTTGGCCCACAATGTGTATATATGCATATATTATGTGAATAATTTATATACATATTGTTTTGGTAAAACATAGTTATCTTTATGTAAATTAATATGATTTAATGTCTTGACTATATTTTGTATTACTAATAGTAAGTAAAAAATACAAAATATACTTCTTGAAAGATGTTTTGTACCCACAACTATAGAGGATAAAAGATCTATTAAATTTGCTAACAACGCGTAGGCACTATCTATGGGCATCAAAATCACTATCTATGGAGATATATAAGGCTTGCATACCCATCTGGCCCTATCTGTATATAGGCGAGTGTAGTATGTATATAGTTAGATAGATAGGGGCACTCAACCAGATAGATATATAGGGTATATATACCTATCTGACGAGGGGCCCCTATCTCCCTATGCCTATTTGAATAGAGAGGGGAGGGTAGAGCCTCAGCCTCCTGGGATGGATAAATGCCTACTGCCATATAGCCATATAGATCTCTAGGGTGCCCCTAGATCTAGCTATCTATGGGATGGGCGCGCAACAGCTATTGTATATGATTATTTATTAGTTGCAATCAATTAATGTTAACAATCACCTTCCAATGACTTCTAACTATTTCAAAAAAGTATAAAAGTTTTTTTTAATAGGATGGAAAGTGTTATAACTACTTGTTGCATTTCTATTTTTTTCACTTGGTTGTAACATATTTTTGTTAAGATATATTCTAATTTATTTTCTATTATTTTAGATTAGTTCAGTTTTGCTAAGATATATTCTAATTTCTTTTATATTATTTTAGATTAGTTCAGCTTTGCTAAGATATAATCTAATTTCTTTTCTATTTTTTTAGATTAATTTATTTTATAGTTGTAACTTCCATGATTTGGAGATATGGGAGATCATTTAATAATACCCTACCTTCTCTTTATAAAGAGAAGAGTTGATGGCTATGGGGAAGAATCGGCTAGAGAATAGATTGTTAAGCATATGAAGAATATAAAATCAGAGTAGAACGTTGTAATCTAATTTGTAACACGTATAAATTTATTTATTTCTATAGATAAAGGATTAATAATTATCATTTGTTTTGAGTTGATTATGCTTTAAAGAGGAATGGATTCCAGCGCCATGACCAACTAAGGTAAGGCTCATTTGTGAGGATTTTGCAGTTTGATTTCTTATCTGTTTGTTAGTTTTTTTTATTAATTTATTGTGCAAGCATTTTCATTTCCATTTAATTATGTAAACATTTGTATTTTGTATCTTATAGTTAATATCTAATCACCTTTATATTCTTCTTTATATGTATTTCAATTTCATTACAATTACATTACATATAAAGCTTCCAGTCTACTTTCTTCTCATTTATTTTCTACAACTATGCTTACTTTCTAATTCAAAAGACACAAGGTAGAGATTGAGAATACAATCAAAGTGACTTAAGCTCATTTCAATACCTTTGCATGAATGCGGTGAGTATATTTTGTTTATCCTAAATAAACAAACGTAGAAGAATGAATATTTAAGTTTTCATGAGTATTTATGATGACTCTCATGCCATGGATGCAAACGTACACACATTATTTTTAGTTTCGAATAATATATACATTTTCTTATCATTAATATGAGAGTCAAAATATTGTGTAGGTGAGCATTAGAAAATCAATAAAGGATGCAATGCTAAGCAAAGATATATATATAAAATTATAATGTTGTGCAGGCAGGGATTGATTGGGAATTTGTGCTTAGCCTCATTATCATTCTTGAAAAGCTATGTGGGGAAGACAAACCTTAAGCAAACTTATATGGTAAGATCACGTTGCCCTTTTTTTAATAGTGCCATGGTACCGTGTTGCAGGGTTAACCTTCATTTTGTTTCTTTGCATGAATACATTGATGATATTTTGTATATCTAAATTTTATTGTTTGTATTAATATAATTTTTATATATTTTTAAATAAAATTGAGGTGGAAAATATTTGTATATGATTATCTATATTCTTGTACATGCATGTTATATGAGATAGAAACATTGTAACCATTAAAAAAATATATTATGATGTCAAAATATTTATATTAATTTATATGCCTTGCACTAAAAGTTGTTTCATCATGTGTCAAACAATTTTATACTTAACTTCAGATTATTTATTTATTTATAACACAATACATTCTTAAAATTTTAGCTAGGTTTACACTTAGTAGGTTTTGACGTTTCTCTGATTCGCTGAGCTGCATTTATAGTGAGAGGATGAAGTTTTAGGTTTATTGACTTTATTTATTAATTTTTTTCACATTTAAGTGTGTAATATTTATTTATGTTTTTTAATTAATCTAATTTATAAATTTTATATTTTATATTTATTTTTAATATTATTTTTAGATTTTATTTTCTATATTTATATAAATTTTTTGTCTGCTTAAGTTTGGTTAATAGATAGTGAAATGAGCAAGAGTGGTTGTGTGTGTTGAGAAGCAATTAATAAGTTAATTAATATTATTTATTTTTAATAATTTTTAGATATGTATAAATTATAATAATTTAAAGGAAATAAAATAAATTTGTTTTAGATTTTATATAATACAAAGGTAAAAAAAATTAGTTTTTTAATATGATTTAAATATAAATAAAAATTTTATACAATTTGATTGAAATTATTTAATTTTAAATTTTTAAATGATTGAAAATTTTGAGATATTGTGCATGAGATGCTAAATGTTATATAGTAATTTTGAAATGAATGAAAAATTTGATATATTATGTATGAGATATTAACATTTTTATATTATTTTAGATAGTTTTAATTGAATGTTTACATTTGAATTTTTTAACCTTGAATTGTAGTTATTATTGATATATTTATTGCCTTTTTCTCTAAAAATATATTATTATAAATATTATGATAAACTCTTCTTAATTAATTTATTAGAAATGATGAGATGTAAAAATGTATATCCTAATTTAATAAGAGATACTATGTTTGAATGATATATAAATGGTTCCTTTGATTTCTTTTTTATTTGTGCTTATTCCAAACACAAAACGTGGTTATTGCTTGTTTTATTTACCACTGTTATTTTCCATATGACATTGAACCATTTTTTTAAAAAATGTCTGGTTATTGCAATTCAAATTGTCAATGGATATTTTTAAAATATAAAATAAATCTATAATAAATACTTTTGTTTGTGTTGTAGAAGGTAAGTGCATAAATAATTCCTTAATGACCTAGATGATCGGACTGACAATTAGTTCTGCTATAAGTGTAAAATCTCATGGAATGCGATGATATAAAGGCCTAGAGAATGTTTTAACACATAAATAGCAAATCCAGAGATATTTTTAAAAAAGATCATCGCACAAGTTGTTTCATTATTTAATAAATAACGTTCAAAATGCTCTTTAACCAAAGACAACTCTCACTAGCGAAACTGCTACAAATTTGTTTTTGTTTTGTGTTTTCTTTATCAATTGTATCGGACATTTTGCCTTAT
Organism: Torreya grandis; assembly: GCA_037957365.1. NCBI lineage: Eukaryota > Viridiplantae > Streptophyta > Pinopsida > Cupressales > Taxaceae > Torreya > Torreya grandis. The sequence continues at coordinate 3,944,750 of JARHVA010000225.1, read as the reverse complement.
GTTCCTTGGCACCTGAACTTATATAGTAACGTTCGTTCGTTTGATCATCTCATACATTAATTCAATAACGAGGATAGCTTTTTTAATATTCTAAGTGAGAAACACTTACATTTAATTAAAAATATTTTAAAGTGAGTATTGGCATTCTATATATTATAATATTATATATTCTATGTAAATGTAAGTTTTGTTCCCATTTAATCAAACTTAACATTTTATCAATATGAAGATCACTATTTCTTATGATAATAAATTAATTTATTATGCCACTTCTACATAATTATTCTTTATTATTATATTGTTTCTAGTTACCACTTAGGTCTCTAGTGCTGCACTATGCATCTGTTATATTTTATAAAGATAATCAAAACCATAAAACTACACATACCTTAAAATTTTATTTTAACTATTTATTCATATTTTAAAAACACTTTTTTATTTTTATGTTCTTAACACATAAATAATTTAATTTTTAAAAATATCTCAAATTAATAAGCCCTTAACAATAATACCTATTACACTATTACCTTGACCAAGTCAATAAGCATAAACTCATATTACCTTAATAATTATGTATTGTTAAAATTTTGATATTTCCATCTCACTACTAAAAATTACAAATGTTGACCCAAAACTTAAGGATTGAGAGTTTCTCATATGTACAATAGGTATCTCATTGTCTCTAGATAAAACATACTAAGTGCACTAATAAAACATGAAAGATAAAAAATTGGAAACCCTTCAATGTTGGTATAAAGTCATGTAGGAGTTAAACCAGGAATTTTTTATAGCATTTGATAATAATGGAACATAATAATACATTCATTCACATAATGATAATATATTGAACAACCACAACTTAGAAATGCTTTTCATTTGGAAAAAAATAATTTGATTTCCAACATGTTCTCTTTAGTGAAGATTTTTTGAATTATATTACAAAGTATGTATAGAAAGTAGAGATCTAATTAAAAAGGTTCCACAAAAAAAAAATTATTTCATGATCTATTATTCTCATTAGTGACTTGGGTTAATTTCCTCTTATACAAATCATTCCAATGAATGTTGGGTCATCAAATAATTCAATCCTTTAATAAAACTTTAACACTATTTTACAATACTTTTTGACAAAATTATTTTTGAATAAATATATTTTAATTTTAGAAAAAAAAATCTCATTTCATTCTTCAACAAATTTATATGTAACCAATAATTTATCTTCAACACATTAATTACCTCAAAAGGTTTTGTATTTACTATATCTCATCCTCTCTCTTTATCTCAAACCTTAATATTTACCTCTAACAAAAACGAGAATTATAACAAAAACTAAAATAATAGGATGCACTCAGGCTGCCTAGCCACCCTCATTTTTAATTGAATTGAATGGATTCTTTCTTTATAAAAAAAGTCGCAATGCTTGTTTTAACTTCCTGTTTTGGTTCTCATTTTTAATTAATAAGAAACTTCTTTTCACTCGATTTACATTGTACCTCCTTACTGTGATTGCCATTATCCCGGGTCGCTAATGAGCCATGCATTGCGTCTCCTCCATGCAATTGTCATTATCCCGGGTCGCTAAAGAGCCATGCATTGCGTCTCCTCCATGCAATTGACATTATCCCGGGTCGCTAAAGAGCCACGCAACATGAGCAGCAAAAGACGGGAATTGGATTTGTTGTATGTTTTTAACGGGCCTCAGGAAAACTAATTGCAATTTATTACTACAGCCGTGCCCTGCTACACTCAACAATAATCCTAAGGTGGTAGGAAATGACAATAATTTTTAAACCTGCTTGTGACTGTCTTGTTCCATGTGTGGGCCTCGGGCCGCCATTATTTGTCGCTATAGTCCGACTCTGCAGCACCAAACAACACAGATGGACATGGCTCACTCTCTATTTTATCTAATTATATTGATCGCATCGAAAAAATCAATCGCGATTTCGTGGTCTATCCTTAATTCACGCAATGCTCATGTGGCGAAAATTACAAGCAGAAACTTTACATTCACACTGTATCACTTTCGTTTTGAATTGCACTTTGTCCGTATATGTCATTCTTTCATCAAAGCTATTTTTCGCGTCTCAAGTGATGGGAGAAAATAGCTGGACGATGGCATTTATTGTGGCTTAGGGGATAAGGTTGTCAGGATTGGGTTCCCTTCTCTAGTGTGATAGGGGATGTCATGATCAAGGCTATAAATAGTGGAAGAATAGTGGAAGGAAAGTTTGATTGTGATTTGGTAGTCCGGAGGATAAGATTAGTTTGATTTGGATGGGGATGGATCTGATTGTTTTTTACAATAATGCAATTTACGTATTGGGATCAAAATTTGCAGGAAGTCGGGCACTTATTTATGAGAGCCACAAAAGAATGGTATATTTATTGGCAAAGATGTATTGTTTGATTAAGGTGATATCCCAATATGTTTTGGAGGCCTTGGATCATATTGGGAGAAAATATGGATGATGTGATTCAATGCTCTTAATCGATAGGTAGGAGATTGAATGAAAAATATTGAGAGATGAAAGTGAGATGGTGGAATAAAGTTGAATTTTTGATTATTTGATGGAGGCTTGTTTTAGTTTGATTTAAATTTTGAATTTGGATTAGTGTGATGTGAAATGTTTGATGTGATTGGATAGGTGTCAATTGGATGAGCTTGATAAATTTTGATTTAGATGTGAGCTAGATAAAGTCTTTAATCTCTAATTTGATTAGGGTATAATAACCTTTGATGTTGATTTAATGTTTGGACTTGATGATGAGTTAAGACAAGCTCTTGGATTTGACTAATGTGGGGGAAAGGGGAATGGGAAAGAGGGTGTGGGGCGGGACTAAGTTTGACTAGTTAAATATATGTGACTAGGTCTTAATTGATCTTTGATGATGTTCACTTGATTTGATTTAAACTAGCTCAATTCATTAAATGATTTTAATTTGATTTACTCAAGTTGGATAGGATAACTTTGATGAGAAGATTGGACTAAGTGAACAATATTATTTGATTATGTATGATTCAAACTTGATTAAGTTTAGATGCAAGGTGACTATAACATGTGAAGGGGTTATTGCCTATGTGTACCAAGATAAGTGTATGATTGATTGGTTGGTGATTGGGGATGATTACAAAATTAACATGATTAAAGATGATTGGTTGAAAATACTTATGGAAAAGCTTAGACTATAGGTGATGTTGTTTGATGAGGTAATAATGATATTTGGACTTAGTTTATGATATTTGATTAACATGGTTTGAAAACCTTAGGTTTTTTTATATGATATTATGATGTGCAGATTGGACATTATAGATTAGGGATGATAAAAGGATGTGATTATTGTAGTTTTATTTTTATGAGATTCCTTTTTAGTGTCAGGGGAAGGTCTCTAAACAACATTAGTCTTGAAAACACACAAAAAAAAAGAGCAAGCCACAAGCTTATGCTAGTAGATATGGGTGTGCAATGCAATTACCAGCCAACCATTCTACTTGTGTAAAGTGGTAACTAGGTTGGTCTCTCAATATTCAATCTATGTCTATACATGGTGAGTGATCTTTTGGGATGTTATTTTTTCTACATTGATAGATGTTTGTGGTCAAAGGGTTTTAATATAGGCTACACAAGGCTCTCTAAGGGAGTTCCCTAAATACCTTATAAAATGTGGGGATTGAGTCTGTATAAGGATGTTTTCTAATGTTTGAGTAGTGGAGTGTAACCTCCTCACTTCACAAAAACCTTTATCGAAAATTATGCTTATCTTTATGAAAACTCTCCTTAATATTTATACTCTACTAGAACACAAAATTTAGATTAGTGGTTGGTGATGAAATCCATGTCACAACCCACCTAGTAACTAATGAAAAGTATGTTGGGATCAATTCCATGTCATGTTATCCATATAAAAATAGAAAAAAATGGGAGGTTTTTTGACTATTTATTTATTCCTAAGGTTACCTTATTGGTGTGAAGGGAGAGCATATGTAGCCTTAGCCTCAAGTAGGACAAATAGAAAAAAACAAAAAGACTATACTAAGATGATTAAATATCACACAAAAAATATTATATTAAATGAATTTATGAAATATGACTAAAAATATGTACATGAAAGGTTTTTACTTGTTGTTTCTTTAATGGATGGACCTACAAGAAAGATTTATTTGTTTGATTTTGGTTCTTGATGGGAAATCTACAAAATACATAGTCAGAAATCAAAACTGTGACTACTTAGAGCAGATCCATGACCACACGACAAAACTACTCCTGCATAGAATAAAGCCATTAGACATAAAAATGGGTAACAAATATCAATAATTATTAGGAATAAATTTGCCACTAGAGATGTTGAAGGTGTTACTAAGGATAGAAAATTCATTGATAATATAAAGATACTAATAATTGAAAAACCAGAATATGTTTATATGTATGGATGTGCCTTTTCAATACCTTCAGTTTTCCTTAGATAGAAGGTCAAATGAACACTTGAGTCAAAAGTTATGTCCTCTAAAATATGGGTTGTTTAGTGAAAAATCATAGTGCAAAGCCACTTTTATATTTGTCAAATATGCCAATTGGGTTAGAAAAGACACTACCAGTGTTATCAAAGCTACTACTAGTGTTTTCAAAGATGCTAATCATGACAAATATGCTACTAGGGTTATAAAATTTGTTAATTCACAAAACAAATCCACTTCTGCATAGATTAAAACAATAAAATAAAAAGATTGACTAAAAAGTAAAAATATGATTATTTCAAATGCAAAGTCATTAGTATTAGAATAAAGCCTTAACTACAAGGAAACTAAATCATAAAACTAAAAATATCAAAACAACTACATAGAATTACAAATCCACTAGTGAAAAATCAAAGCCCTTAAACACGATCACAAAGCTACTAAAACACAATAGTAGCTTTTCTATAGATACAAAATGTTAGGAGAAGACATCAATAGTTTTTTTCCAAATTCATGATTAGACATTATGAAGTTGTTGATTGTGAAATAAAGCTACCTGTGTTGTGAACAAATCCACATTCATGCAGTAGTGACTTTGCAACCTGTGTATAGACAATCATAGAAAAATTAAAACTACTAGCAAGTAACAAAAAACTATTAAGAGTTAAGAAAAATCATTAATGCACAACCTTACCCTCAAGTAGGACAAATCAACAAACATTAAAGACTATGCTAAGATGATTAAATATCACACAAAAAATATTATATTAAAAAACTTAATGAAATATGACTAAAAATATGTTTATGAAAGGTTTTGACTTGTTCTTTCTTTGACGAACAAATCTACAAGAAAGTGTTAGTAGTTTGATTTTGGTTCTTGATGGGCAACCTGCAAAATAAACAATTAGAAATCAAAGTTACCACTATTTAGAGCAAAGTTGTGGATATGTAGGACAAAACTATTTCTACATAGAATAAAGCCACTATACATAAAAATGGTTATTAGAGATCAATAATTATTAGGAACAAAGCTTCAACTAGAGATGCCAAAGGTGTTACTAAGGATATAAAAGACATTTATGATGATATAAAATCCAAATTACTAGCTAAAAAACCAAAATATTTTTACATGTATGAATGCATATTTTTAATACCTTCATTTTTATGTAAATGGGAGGTCAAACAGGCACCCAAGTCAAACATTATGGCCTTTAGAAGATGGGTTGTTTAGTGAAAAATCACAGTGCAAAGTTGTTTTTATAGTTGTTAAAGCCACCAATAGGGTTCAAAAAGTTGATACTAGTGTTATCAAAGATGTTACTCATGGAAAAGTTGATATTAGGGTTTACAAATCTACTAATTCACATAATGAAGCCACTTTTACATAGAACAAAACTACTAAATAAAAAAGGTTAACCAACAAATAAAAAATGTTAAGAAAAAACTCTAATTATTTTGAATGCAAAGTTGTTAGTATCAAAATAAAGCCATAAATACATGGAAAATAGATCATGAAAATAAAAATATCAAATCAACGACACAAAATTATGAATCCACTAGTGAAATATCAAAGTTACTAGACACAATCATGAATCAACTAAAACACAATAGTAGTGTTGTTATAGATACAAAATGTCAGTAGAGGATAGAAATATATTTTTTGAAAGTCATGCTTAGACCTTACAAAGATGTTGAGTGTTAAAATAAATCCACTTGTGTCATGAAAAAAGCCACATTTTTGTAGTAGTTGATTTGCTACATACATAGATGCAGTCACAGAAAAATCAAAACCACTAACAAGTAGCACAAAACCATTAGGAGTTAAGAAAAATAGTTAATACAAAAGAAGTGATTTTGATTAAGCTATGTAAAAATTAAGATATATTAGAAATTCGTAATGGTTAATCTGATGGTTAAGTGCAAAACCACTTTTGTTTGAGTCAAAGTCGCTATTCCATAGATAAAAACCACTTTGAGTATGGAAGTGATTATTTCATGTATATTGAAAGTCTTTGGCTACTAAATCTATTTAGCAAGGAACTTGAAAGCTTTCTAGAGCACACTAGAATCCTAACAAGTAGGAGATTCTTCCACCATGGTCACCAAAAATGTATAGCCTAATTTGAGTTCTTGGGGTTATAAACCAAAAATAATTTAGTTTAATCTCTCTCCCTAGCCAAATCAAACAAACTTATAATTAGAGCTAAAAAGAAGATAAATTTAATGAAAACTATGAAACATAAAGATCAAGCTTTATACCTCAAATTTTCATGCAAAAGAGTCCATTTTGATGTTTTAGATTTATTCTAAGGTATTTAATGTTGAATTTTATGCCTTGAAATGTTTGATTGCTTAATGTGACTTAAGATTTGGTTTTTTTTTTGTTATGGATTGTTGGCTCGATTTGTTTGACAAGGTGATGGAATGATGGCATTATAAGATTTTACATGAAATCTCTTGAATTTGCATGGAGGTATAAATGGATTTATAGGATATTTATGAGAGAATGGAGGGATAAATTTCATCAATGGAAGATGAAGATCAATGGTTAGGAGATTTATGAAGAATTAAAAAAAACTAGAAATCTCAAGAAAAGATTGGGGAATGGATCTATGAAGTTTATAACTTTCTATGCTTGATTAGGATTAATAAATAGAGATTATTTTTAAATTATTGATATGATTTTTAGGAATGCTAGTTAGGGTAGGTGGCGATGAATTTTATATTCCCTAAGTATTGTGTAAGTGGATATTAGTGTTAAATGACATGATAAGATAAAGATTAATTAACATGAAGGATGTTGTAAGTGTAAAAACCTCTCAAGTTGTACTTAGAATAATGCAATATTTTTTTTTAAAAACTATTTACTTAACATTCATTCACTCAAACCACTTTTATAGTAAATAACTTAGCTAAACATATAAATAACATCTTAGAATAATAATAGATACAAATTTTAATATTTAATTCAATATAATATATTAAAATTGTAAGGAAAATAAATACATTAGGACTCAACCATGGTTAGTCCGCTAATATATCAACTTATGTTTAATATATATAAATAAAATATAATTACATTTTCATTAGGCATTCACCCTTAATATAATAAATAGATACCAATTCTTTTGAAGCTTGAGTTGAACGAACTCATGTGTCTCTATTAATCTCAAGTGTAGTCTCCAGATAAGTACTATAGTGAGGAGGGAGAGCATCATTCAAGTAATTTTTCACACTAATCATAAATCAATGATCTCCCACACAATTCCTTATCAGAGAATAGACCTCCCTTTATGGATAGGTAGATAGAACGGTGTGGGAATCTAGAGAAAAAATAAGTACCCAAGTGTGTATGATTTTTAAAAATAAACATGCAATGTATCATAAAAAACTCATTCTATTATAAGTTACCACACTGACATGTAAATCATACATACCATAAAATAATATCTCACTATTCATTATTTAATTTCAAGATTTATAAAAACTACATCCTCCTAGCAATCATATCACATTACATGCAAAACATAGGAGTAAGCAAAATCTACATTTATTCCATCAATGCATGAATGAATCATATATTTTTATTTATCCCAAACTAGAAATAATGCCTACAATTTATACACCTAGATAAAATTTATAGTAAACTATTACTTTCTAAATACTGTAATAAGATCCATATGATTATGTCCCATGATATTCTATATTATAATAGTCTAGTTATCTAAGATATAACTATTCGATTTTCCACAATCAATCATTCAAAATAGTCATAAATACATAAAATCATAAATTTTTATTCAATCTATTATTTACAACAAAACAAGTCATACAAACACATAAAAATCTAACCTAACATTCATTTACTCTCTCAAGGTTGTATGCACACATACATGATACCCTACTAACTATTACAAAACATATTATTCAAGTAATAACTAACATGTACATTTAATCAATCAATATAGGTGAGAGTCTAGACATACAATTATAGTATATACCACCCATGCATATAAATTTAAGTTGAATTATTCTCTGATATCTCATACTATCATAGCTCATTATGCATGAACACTACTCAAATATGAACAATAAATATTACACTATAATTATTAAATAAATAATTATAAGATTGTACTACCTAGATATACCTTCAGTTATACTACACAATAATAATCATATAAAAACATAATCTCTAGGTACACAACATGATACATTTTTTATTCTAGAAAGGTCTAACTTTGCTATGGTTTACCTAAATCATAACGATATTTATAGGACAATAAAATTCTAATCACGGTCATCATATAAAAATGGCTTACAAGAATATGTAGTCACATCTCAAATCATTGATTGACTAAAGCTCACCAATTAATCTGACACAGATTAGAGGATCATTTAAGTTTGAAAATTAATCATCTCATATAATCTTATTCTTATGTCATATGATCATAATATTTATTAACAAATATGTCAAAATTACATGAGTAAGATATTTAATAATGACATTTAAACATAAGAATGTAATTATCCTAATTTATAAGGTATCAAAAGCATCAATGTAAGCGAAGTCAAACATTCAATTTAGACTAAAAAATAACCATGCAACAATATAACCAACGTAATATTTTCTTTCTAAAAGTTTATGCACAACCTTAATATAATGATAGTCTTTAAAAAATATTTTATATTTACTCTTTAATTAATAATTCTTAAACATATTTAACTCTTTTCATTCTCCATTGCTTTAACCCAATTGATCAATATTTTATTGGTAGTATCCACAGGAATTCATTTATAGAGTACTACTAATATAATGTAAATATTTGTATTATTTTATTTATAATTTATTATTGTGTGAAATGACACACAAGTTTTTTATTATTTCTTTTCGAACTAGGTATACAGATCATTGCAACATTGAAGACTGATCAAGGGAAAATACTAAGAAAATATCACAACTCTAATTAAGTTCTCATGATAATTATGCTCATTCATTTGCACTACAACTCAAGCTAACTGCAATAAAAAAATTCAAGACATAAAATAAAGTTCCACTAAACATTCGGTCTTGAATCAAAGAATAGACATATTCCTTTTCTGGAATAATATATAATCTCAAATAGAATAAATTTTAGCGACTTTATTAATACTTAATGTTTTATATAAAAACAAATTTTTAATTAGAGATTAAGCATTTTATTTAAATGACTCAACATTTCGAATAAATAATTTAGTGTTTCAATCAAATGACTCAGTGTTTTTATTTATATTACTCAGCATTTTAATTTACATTACTTAGCAGTTTAATTTATATGACTTGGTATTTTCATTTAATACTTAGTGCTTACCATTTAAAAACTCAACGAATTTATCTTTTTTTTAAAACTCAGTGTTCTCTATATGTATGAATCAACATTATCATTAAGTGTGACTCAACATTTTATCTTCATGACTAGGCATTTCATATAAAAGCACTAGGTGTTTCATATATGACTCAACATTTTAAATAAAACATAGTGTAAAACTTTAATTAATACACTGTCCATTAGAAAGTAATGCAGTTCTTAAGTCTCCTAAATAAGATGTTGTTTGTCTATTAACACTCAAACTTCAATCAATGATATGCTAGTAATTATATACACTGATAAAGATATATTAAAAGTTCAAAATTTGTTCTAAAACTTTAGCCAACGAGTCCGTCTTATTCAATGACCACTACACCATTATTCCCAATATAATTTAATCAAAATGATTCCATAAAATAAACAAAGCTAGCACTGCAAACAACCCCAATTAGACGTTATTAAGGATATATGATGCTTCCTTTAATCAATGACACATATATCAAAAAGTAAAACACAACTCTACTAATTAAAGTGTCATCCTTTAAAATTAAATGTAGCTATACATATATTAAGATGTTGTCCACAAGATGTGACACACTATCTTAAAATAAGTAAAATACAACCAAAATAATATTAGATGCTATCAATATAATGGTCTACAGGTTCTCTTTGCAAATCCTAATATTAGGTTGGTTCAAGTTGGTTTTCCTCTAACATACATACATATATACATATATGTTTTTTATATATGTAGATAGGCTTTTGGATTTTTCAAACAATTCTGAATACTTTAATTGAGATTTTTTCAAAAACCAAACTATCATTTTAATCAATTTCATTACATATATTGCACATAAAATTATTATTTGCAAAACCTACCTAGTACGAATTTGCTTAGAAGAAGGACAAGCTTGTTATCTCTTACTTTCTTTTGCTTCTCTTTGAAACTTGTCCTTTCTTATATCTTCCTCTTTCCATGTGTTCTTTTTAAATTTTCTCAGACTTAATTTATAAAATTTCAAACTTCTTTATCTGTTGTGCCCCTTCTTTGCATGATAATTTTCATAATCCTCTCCATGCATGCCATTTTACTCTTCTACTAAGTGTATTTATATTTTTATTAAATTCATACTTTTCCTTAACTCAACTTTCTTAATTAATATTTAAAACATTTAATACATTTATTTTAAAACACTTCGTAATATTTCCCTATGTTATCTCAATATAAGATTATGTTGACTTTATTAAATAAAGACATATAATTTCACTTTCAATGCAATCTCATTCATGTTTTAAAAAGATTGAATTTAGCTCAACTTACTCTAAGTTAGCCTCGTATAATATTTCAAACTCTTTGAAAACAATTAAAGTAAAAGTAATTATTTATTTAAGGGATAAATATGTTTCTAATTGTTTTCTCAATAAAATAACTAAATAATTATTTACTATTTACATATAGCAATTAAACATCTATTTTTCTAATTTATTCTAAAAAATTAAGATAATTAAAATAAAAGAATCTAATGTATATCAAGAATTAAATCTACATAAAAATATGATTATAATAAAAAATTTCATAATAATGTACTAACATTTAAAATATGTTACACATATAATATTTTAAAATTTAATATGCATGTGTATAAGGTCACTAGCAATTCTTCTATCATCTTCCAATCGTCCCATCTTGCCCATTCTCTCCGATGAAGTTCTCCTTCGTCAAACTCTGAGGGTAGGTTATATCCTACATCTACTTTGCACAAGTAAGTAGTTAGTCTGAGTCATCATCTATATCAACCAATGATGCAAAACTAATAAATAAACATCTACAATGTATAAAATAATAAAATACAACTGTAACATCATATATAATAATCAACAATATCACTGTTCCATAACAATATATGTTATTAAACTCAAATCAAAGTAATAATAATCAACGAATAACCATATTAATCCACAAATTAAAGTTATAAATCATAAGATAAAATCAAGATATAACAATAAGATTAGTATGATGTGAGAGATGTAAGAAAAGAGTTAAATGATCTTAAGAATAATGACATAATAATGATCAATAAACAAAATTAATATGAAATGAGGATGGAATTAATAACAAGTGACAAAGCGGTGAATTTAAAAAGTATACTACTTTTTACATCACATCAACTCTACTCAATTTTTTTTTTCAAATAAACTATATATTTTCCATGTAGTGTTTGTATTCTTATTGAATATCATAAACAATAAACTTGTTACTATTTTGTGGCAATCAATTTACAATAATAGATGTATTGCAACGTTTTTAACCACTACTTCCATGCCAAGAACGTGTAATCCCAGTCTAACTAAGCACAATCGCTCCATTCTTGTGGTATGGATAATATCCTCTTCCTCTTAAATAATAGTGGACAACATATTTCATCAAAGATATTCTTTTTGGTCTTTTTTTCCCGTCAAATGGATAGACAACTAGAAAATGGTATATCACATTATATGAAAATAAATTCCTAGATGAATAGCTAAAATGTAAGATGATCAAATTCCTTAAAAAAAAAAAAAAAGCCATTTCTTGACGGCTTGCATTAAAATGGATCAATTCGGGCCTTAAGAGCCCACTGTTTTTTTAATACTCATTTTGACATTGGATTCATTTTAAAGGTTTCGATCGCTTTAAATATCTTCTAACATTTGTCGAAATATCATTCTTATGTGAGAGGGTTCAGCTCGAATTTGAGTGTTCTCATCATTATCACGGATTTCAAGAACTGAACTTGGGTTGTGATTATGAAAGACTTACCTCTCACCGTGCTAAGATTATTACTATTTGGAGAGTCCATCTTTATATTCTGATCCTTCACAAGAATATCCTCCTCTCTATCATTCTTCCCTAAATTTGAATTATGCTCCATTTCTTTCTTGCATATAATAGGAGGGTTAAAAGATCCCTAAATTACTCTATCCAGCTCTCTCAATAAATTGATATATGATCAATCTCAACTAAAGATATTTTAGGTGGGGCGTCTTGAAACATCGACTAAATAAGGGTTTGATGGATAGGGACTTCCCTCTTAATTAGTTGAACATCCATAATATATTTTTTTAAAGACATGAGAAAGAAAAAAAAAAGACTCGCCTGTCTCTTATACCTAAAGTAGGTCAACATAGACAAGTGGTATGAATATAATCTTTTATATTATCCTTAAATATAATATGTTTCATTATATGGAGATTAACTTCATCCCAAAGGATTGGTAAAGATACTTTGAAGATATCATCTTAAAAGTTATGGATTTTTTTCCTATCTTTAAAAAACAAGTTGATTTTTTTATGTTTTGGTTCTTGTGTCCTTAAAAATTTTCATGCCCTCCGTCGATATGCCTATAACCTTGGCTATATGTTCTTCAACTATTTCAAAATACATTCATTTCAAAGAAATTGTCTTAACTTTCCAAGCCTTTGCAAAATCTATAGAAAATGTTGAATCATACCCTTAATTACTTCTATATAGTTGTCCAACCTTACTTTTCAAAAAATCTGTCAAGTTGTAAGGTTAATTCGTACTCATTCATAAAAAGAGGGCTCCATTCTGACTCAATCTCCTCCCATAAATCTTAAGCTTGAAAATTAATAAAATCCCACCCCAAGTTAATGAAATTTTCTCTTCCATAAAATTACAATTGAAAGTAAGAGAAATAAAAATTAGGTTAAATGGAAAAACCACCTTTATTCATATGAAAGATAGAGCCCATAATATGAATATTAATTACCAACAAAAAAAATCAAGTGCTCATCACAAAGGAAGGCTACATGTGTGCCCGACAAAAACCAATCTTAGAGAACTATAAGAATAGTGATTTGATTCATACAACTGAGACTTACTGGTATTGCTCCTAAAAGGATTACCATTACGACCAATAAAGTTGAAACTTTAGTTATGAACTTTCGTTCAAAGGTTGTGGAGTCCAACTTGGACAAAGGAGAACCAAGTAAAATTGAAGACAAGGACATATCTTTTAGCTTATTCATTGAGGATTTGGGTGATGGAGTGTATGAGATTGTGAGCATCAGCCAAGGGATTATGGGGATATATCACATATCTTATTATTATGGTCAAATTTTAATATTTAAATGTGATATATTTTTTTTAATAAAAATAAAATTTGTATTATATATATAAAATAGTAATATATGTTATATAAGAGGATGAAATATTAAATATATTTATTATAATTTTGTATTTTATTTAATGATCCTTTCAAAAGTTCAAATCGATTATATTTTATAACAAAAAAAAGTTAATATGAGCATAAGGGTCCAAAAATTAAGTTTCAATGTTATGTATGTTATGATTTATATAATTATATAATTTTTTAAATAGATAAAGAATTTAGACAATTTTTTTATTTATTTATAACTAATTAATATTATAATTATATTGATAAGTGTTTTTATAATGACTTAGCATTTAATTATTTGAAATTTGACATTATAAAATAAAAAATAAAATATAAAGAAATAAAAAATAAAAATAACTTAAATAAAGATTCTTTTTTTTCTTATTTTTTTTACTGTAATATATTTACAAGTGATTATAAAAATAAAATTTTAAAAATAAATTATCATAAAAAAATCAACACATGATAATTAATAAATAAATAATATATAGATAATCATAGGTAATATATAGATTTTACCACATCATATTTATAAATAATCATAACAATGAAATTGTAAAAATAAATCATCAAAAAAAATATTACCATATTATAATAAATAAATAATAATATATTTATAAATAATCATAATAATAAAATTTTAAAAATAAATTATCATAAAAAAATATTAACACATAATAATTAATAAATAAATAATATATAGATAATCACAACTAATTTATAGGTAATATATAGATTTTACCACATCATATTTATAAATAATCATAACAATAAAATTGTAAAAATAAATTATCATAAAAAAATATTACTATATCATAGTCAACTAGTGTACATATCTTAGATAAATATATGTAAAATATATAGATAGATATTATTCTCAAGGCATCTAAATCATATTTAATTATGAGTACCTCAAAAATGATATCTATTGATATATTTTACATAGATTTATCAAAAATATGTATGTTAATATATTACAATTAAAATAAATAAATATTCACCCTTGCTTCTTTTGCCCCTATGGTAAATTTTGGCGAAGAAGAAATTAGGGAGATTTTTAAATCATAAGAATATTTCTTTACCAAGGGTTTAATTTACAGATTTGTAGATTACTAGTCAAAACTCTAGGATCTTAATAGGTGGATCTCGTAGTAATGAAAACCCCTACTATTAGATAAATTTGATATTTATCCTTGTTTTAAAGGCTACTTTATTATTATTTTTCATAATATCAAGGATAAGGATGAGATTGAGGGTCAATTATGGAGCTTGAATCACCACCTTTTGCTGGGGAAATATTGGTCCCCCACTTTCAATCCCCTCAACAAAACTATACATATTAAACCTATTTGGGTTCATCTACCCAAACTTCTGCTTCAGTTATGGATGGAATTTATCTTGAGAGCTATTGGTAGTTCTCTAGGTAGGTTTTTGTGTATGCATCCAAATACTGATCAGTTCTCTCTCACTAATTTTACTAAGATTTTGGTAAACATTGATACTTCTAATAATCATTGGAGATCACACCTGGTCTCAAGCCATTGACTATGAAAGATTACCATTTTGCTATCATAGCTGTTTTGGCACTAGAAACTTGACAAAAAATTGCAGCCTCCTAAAGAAAAAGAAAGACTCTTCTTGTTGGAAAGACTTCATCCCCAAAAACCTCATGATGTTGCCCGCAGATGAAGAGTGGGCCACTGATAGTGAGGACTCTGCCTCTTCTTCTTCTAAAGCCCCTGTTTCCTCTGCTTCAAACAAGGATCTCAAAAGCTCATTACACTCTGAAGATGAATTGTTGGTTGATCTTATCTCTCCAAAGAAGGCTATACTAATCCCAACTTCCCTCTTGAAGGAGATCTCAGAATTGGACTCATCCATGGTAGATACTATTCCAAGAATAACAACATAAGACAAATCATAGCCCTACACCATGATTGAGAATATCTCTCTAGGCCTTCAACCTGAAAATAAGGAAGGATGGTCAATGGTTCAGAAAAAGAAAAAAGGAAGAAAAGTAAAGGTCCAGCGTTCTTCTATGTCTCTTCATTCAGGAAGAACCCGTGACAACTTTCAGAATATCAGTGAAAAAAAGTTCAAGTCCCCTAGATAAGTTTGGTAGAAACTTCATGAAATTTTCCTGGTAAATGTGTGATTCAATTTGTTTCAATCTGTTTTTGTTGGAAGATCATGTTGAGTGGAGATCTTGCCCATTTCGCTGTCATTGATAGAAACATCCCATTAAAACTTAAACATTTGATTTTTAGATCCCTTTGTTGTATAAAATTAAATGGCCTTTCAAAATTTGTTTTTTAATCAATCTAATAAAAAAAAAAAAAAAAAATTTAAAAAGTTTAATTTTTTATAATAAAACAAACATTGAAAGGCAAGATGATATCTTAAAAAAAAATTATAATAAATGACATATTAAAGGGCAAAATAAACAAGGGCACGACATGCTAAGCCCCTACGGGCCTCTGCGATTGCAAATAGATTTAAAGAAAATGAACAAAGGAATCTCCTTAGCGCATGTATCAGGGTCTCTTTCCATTGAGAAGTGACTCACATAGCGTGTTTATTGGATCATGTTTATAATAAAAATATATAGTCATGCAAGAGTGATATGATCCACTTAACTTCCACTTCAAAAAATAACCAAACCATCGGACACCCTGATTACATTATGATAGCAAGATCTTCATATCCGTTCAATCTGTTTGAAGGCCATAAATTAGCTACACATGGGAGCCATTTTAAAATCCAGAACAGGCATAGTGCAATTCTTCCAAAAGCATTGGAAAAAAGAAGAAGATGTAGAGATACATACAACTGTAGTCAAGAGAATCTGAGATTTGGAATAAAAAAGAATAAACTCAAACTTTCTAGGGAGATCTTGGATGACTTGATCCGCTGGATACGGGCCCCGATCTCTGAGAGTCCTATACAATTCTCTTAGTATAGTCAACTCATTCGCAGATTTGTTTAGACCATACTGTTGCCTCAACATCACTAAATTATCCAATGTCCCCAAACGAACACATAATATTTCATCTATGACTGCAAAAGCCCTGCTTCACATTGGGAAAATATGTCAAACACACCCACTAATAATGATTTATAAAAAAACATTGAATCTTGCTTAGAAATGCTTGTCTGGGAGGAAGCAATGGCTGGTCCTTTTGAGTGTAATCCATGGCGCCAGCATCACCAAATTTAACACAAACAGATCCAGAATTAGCAGCAACAAAAGACTATCAAGTCTATGCCATTTTTCATTGCTTCCGCATCAACCTACGGGCTTATCTACTTTGTTGATGCCTCTGCAACTAGTTTTTTGAATACTGGAATGCATGCAGAGATAGGCGGTAACCCATCCAATTGGGATTCATGCACGCTACTTAGAATCCTAGAAAATCATGACTGCAAGTAATTCTGACATGCATTAAAACCTCTTATTTTTGCTGCCATGAAATCGCCCATAACATCTATTTGTTTTAGACCAATTAAATTGGAGGGAAAAATAATATTCAATGTTTCCATTAAACAGTTAGCATATTAGTTCTAGTGATTATATGCATATTGATCACTGTTTTAAACATTTGTTGCTCTGTTTGATCGAGACTACTGATAATAATCACGCATTAATGTGAGGCGAAGACAATAGATAACCTTTCGAGCCAAACAATGACATGAAGATCAAACGTAAAAAGAAATCTATAAACTCTTTGAAATGTCATATGTCGATGTAACCAATTGTCTGTTAAGTTAGTTTTTCTCTTATAATGTTTAAGTAGGGTGAGGGGTTATTAGTTCTAGATAAACAAGGAACAAATTATAGGTATTATATGTATTGACATATTAATATTTTATTTTAAGTAATAATATCACATGAGGATTTGAACTTATTGATTTGGTTGTTTATTTTGCTTTTAATATGGATGAATAAATTTATTTTGTACATTGATTTTTGTTTTACTATTATTTTAATATTTTATTATATTATTTTTTTAATTGTTCATTTCATTCTAAAATTTTAAAATATATTATAATTAATATTAACATATGTTTATTCAACATTGTTTTTTATATATTTATTTATTATAATTTTTTAGAGTTTTAAACAGTTTATTTAAATTTGAAATATATTATAATTAATATCAACAAATGTTTATTCAACATTATCAGTTTTATATATTGATTATTATAATTTTTTTAAATTTTAAATGATCTATTTCAAATTTAAAATTATATTTAATACAATCTATCAATATATATATATATATATATAAAATAATAATAATATAAAAATGTAAATTCTTTCATACAACCTTAATCCTTAATAATGTATCAATAATCATGGGTTAGAAAATATATGCACAACTATTTAAAGGTGATGCTATATGAAACATAACATTTGGTAAAAATTTAAAAACCTTTACTTTTTTATTTATTAATAAAAGTGAAACCGTTTGTTATCACCTTGGAATCACTAATTTTTACAATAATAATACTGCAAAACTTTGGAATATGTGTTCACAATGGTGGTCGGTTTGTTCTTAATATTTTGTTCATTTTAAGAGAGATGTATGTTATTTCAATCATAAAATCAGAAATCGAGTATGGATTGAATTTCGTAGAATGTTTATTTTTTAATAATAAAATTATTATTTTTTAATTTATATTTCATTTATATTTTGGTATTTTAAAGATTATTTTATTTATATTACAGGATGGCATGTAAGATATATTGTGATTTTTAATTATATTTTATTTAAATTAATTTAAATATTTTTTTTTAATATTATATTCTAAATATAATTATATAAATTTTTATATTATATTTATTAATTGTTAAAGTTTATAGTTTCAAAATATTTTTGAAAATAAAATAATATATAATAAATGTTTAGCTATAAATATTATCTTAATCATTATAAATTAAAATTAATTATTATTTTTATTCCATTCCATTTAACCTTTTTTTATATTTCAAAAAATGAAACAACATATTAAAAAAACGAATCTATTAAAAAGTTTACAAAAATAATAGTAATTATTTCGATAAAAAACTTGAAACCTTATACAAAATTATGGACTATTAAGGATAGAATACTTTAAAAATATGATGGATGAGCACATGATTTTAGTTTTGATATTATTGATGATGGAGGAGAAGACATAACTATTTAATCACAAAATTAATCATTTATTTTCACAAATTACAATCTAAAAAGTTAATAAAATTAATAATTATTAAAAAAGATCATGCTAAATAATTTTAGATATAAAATATTATATTAAACATTATATCTAAATATCAGTACATAAAATATTGTATGAAATATACTTAAGTACGAATTCAATTACATAATAATTGATAAAATGGAAAATAAAAGTACCATTTCTATGTTAGACATAATTACTATAAAATGAAATTGAAATTATTATTAAGATCAAATTATCATAAATTAAGATTTGAAACAATAATTTGAATTGATTTGTATTGATTATTTTTAATTAATTACAACCTAAATCATACTTAAATAAACTTTAATTTGAAATAGATGTCACATGCAAAAATTTGAAAAAACTAAAATCTAAAAAAAAATATATATATTTTTAGCAGTGGCTATTTTTAGTGAGCTTCGCATGCAAGCGTGTGTAGCTCTAAAAATCTCTCAAAATAATCTAAACATTACAATTAGTCTATTGAATAAATTTTAACTGAAGTTTTCGTTCAATTATAAAAATATACAATTTATAAAATAAAAAATTCCCTAAAAAATCAATAAATTACAATTTTGGATCTTCAGATGGTTACATTTGACCTCTAAAAAATATTGAAAACACCTTTAAGTGTAAAGCACAACTTAGAACAACAACAAAATTTTTGAGACGATTATTTCAACTTGTGAAAGAACTCAAACAGAAATACAAATCAAAAGTTATGACCTCCGAAAGTTTGACCTATTTTTTATGCATCAATGTAGTGTAATATATTACCACTATATTTAATTCTTTAAAAACTAATAAAATGTATATCAGTGAAATAATTTTATTTATAATTTTACTTATAATAAAAGAAAATATTTTGTAATGAAAAAAAAGTATATATATATATATATATATATATGCTAAGTAAAAATAAGTGTTTACAATAGCAAAAATAAAAATAAAAATTTAAATAAATAATATTTTATCTATTTAGAAAAAGAATATCCCATAACTTTAAAAAATATATATATTACATTTATTATAAAAATTATTGACATTAAAATGAATAATGTTTGCTACTTAACTTGTGTTACACTACACTAAATGGAGATAAAGAATGTAATAAAAAATGCTACTAAATAAAGAAACTTCTTAGCATTGGCCAAAATGCAACATTGATGTCCAAACATGCACACTTAGGGATAGTGTTTTTGAAGATGTTACTTCACTAATGACAATTACAACGAAATACCTGCTCTACATTAAGTGAAGTTTGGAAGTTATAAAAAATGTGTTATTTTAATTATATTATTTTATGTTACATTATAAATGGAAATGTACAAAGAGAAATAATAAATTAAATGTATTTAAAAATAGAAGTTTATTTTAAAGATAGGTTTATATATATATTTTTGAATAAAAATAAATAATATAATTGTATGCTATAAATATATATGTATATTTGTAATAACGTATAAAAATTTCAAAAAAATAATAAAATATTTTATTTTAATATTTCATTTTTATAATATATAATTTAAAATTTATTAATATTTTTTTTAATTTTTAATAAAACATATTTTATTAGATTTGTTTTATTTTTTATTAAATCACATGTCATATTTTATTAATTTTTTTTAATAAAATATTATAAAAATTATTTAAACAAATAATTTTTCTACTTTAACTAATAATTTTTTTCACAAAACATAATACTTAATTAATTTTAAAATTTAATACTCAAATATTAAATAATATTATTTTACATATTCTTATAAAATATTTTATTTATATTAATTAAACTCATTTACAGAAGGTGTTTTATCTCATGGAAAGCTGCTCTTAGCCTTTGGGCTTTCCTTTGGTGGAAGTTTTCCTCAAAAAAAAAATTATGTTTGCTGAAGATTTCGTGGATATTAAATGAACCTTTGTGGACAGTTCAACAATGGCTTAATGCTAGTTTTTTTTTTTTTTTTTTTTAAACCACTGAGAGAGGCATTTTATGTGAATTTTAAGGTCTTATCTTTCATTTTCAGCTTTTTAAGATTATGAAACTTTTAAAAATCATAATTTAATTTTATTAAATAAAATAATAATTAAAAAAATAATTTTAAAATAATAAATATAATAATATTTATTTATTTATTAAAATATTAATTATAGATGAAAAGCCTATTATTAAGTATTATTATTATTTTAATTTTTTTATAATAAAATATCAATCCAATATTTATGGTGAAAAGAATATTAATTTGATATATAACATTATCATTATTATTATAAATTATTTTCATTTTTAATATATAAAAAATATTATAAAAAATATTTGTTTAATTCAAAAAATTATATTTATTATATCAATTATAATTGATTATATTTATGAAAGATAAAAATATTTAATATATAATTTTATTGGTTAAGATATTTTTCCCTTTTAAATACTTAAAATATTTTAATATAACATATATGTTATGAAAAAAATGACATTTATTATATAATTTATATTATTTTGATAATTATATTCTAATTACTATATTATTTCTTAACCTACTATCATATAATTCTCTATCTTTCTTTAATGTCAAACACGTATAAAATTTATTTATAATTAATACAAAGTTATTCTATAATAAGTATAAGTGGAGACCTACATACCATTTACCTTAAGAGTGCCCAACACTTTTGATTGTAATTTATCTATGTTCGAATAATTGTTGCAATCTTTTTGAAATATAGTTATTATTTCTACATTTAATATAATACATATATAATTTCATCTACTCTATCTCAAATTAATGTTGGGTGTTTTTTATTTATTATTTATTTTAAATTAGATTGAGGTCAAATTCTAATTTAGTTTTAAACTAGTCAATAAACTACAAAAGTCTATAAACATTTTGTTGGTTCTTACCAAAGTAGGGTTTGTATAGTTTTTAATTCAACCATTAATATTTTCATTTTAATTAATTATATTTAATTTTTTAGTAGTATTCATTATTGTGTTGAGTTTATATTCCAACTTTATATGCAAATTCAACCATAAACAATTTTCAAGACAAAAATAAGCATTAGCTGCTAAGCAACTCTTATTTTAAATTTTGTAATTGCTCTTCACCATTACCACCTAACTCACTTTAAAATATATGATAATTTTCAAGTTCATTTATCAGATTTAATATATTCTCCACCCAAAACTTCACAATATTTATGCTTAACATTATATATATATATATATATATATATATATATATATATATATATATATATATATATATATATATATATATATATATATAATAACATGGTCAACTTTGCACCGTTGGGGGCAATGCTAGTAATCAATTTATTAAAACTCCAAGTTACGTGACATTTCATACTCAGCATTTAATCTGCATTTCGCTAAGTGCATTAAACTAGGTGGAAGACCCATTTTATTTGTATTTTTATATTTATTTATTTATTGGTTGGTTAGTGAGGTAAGACTTTACTTTTTATTAAAAAAAAATTAGAGACATTTTTGTAATTTTTTTTAGAGCTAATTATGTATATATTGAATGTAGCTTTGCAATTGTTCTATTTGTATAAATAATAAAATTTACTTCAAACATTGGAAAAAATTTAACACTACATATGGACAATTTATAAATTTAATTAAACATGAATTAAAGGAAAGAATGTTTTAACTGTCATGGAATTTCAAAATTTCAGTTTGAGAGGATTAAGTGCCCTTCGAATCCCAGGGTTAAACATATTAACACTTGTCCAAATGACAAACACACATATATTTAGATTGTGGGTTTTTATTATAATTTATGAAAGGTTAAAATTAATTTATGGGATTGAAAAAATATAATATAAAGTAAAGAATAAAAAATGTAAAAATTTTATTATGTTTAAAAATTAAAATGTATATGTAATAATTATATTATATCTAAAAATTGAAATGTATATGTAATTAAGAAAATATGACTACAAAGCTTTAATTTTATAATCATTTAAACCATATCAAGAAAGAGAAATCTAAAAAAAATTAGTATGTAGATATTCCATCTATATAAGTTATTTAGACATGATAAATAGTTTCACTAATAAAATAGGAGAAATGTATTAATCCGAATAAAAGTATATATAAAGAATAAATTTGAAAATAGATTTATTCATAATATCATCAAGGATCAAGGAGTGATAATTGGTTATCCAAATAACCTCTCTACATGTTCACTAGATGTAATGCTCCAAAATTTTAGTGTTTAATTACATAATGACCCATAAATTATATAAAGGGTCTTTATATAGGAAAATCAGGAGGTGAGTGAGAGAATGTTATTGGTCGAATGAAATGTGGAAGAGCTATCCAAAGTACATCTAACCCAAGTTTTAACATATGTGAGGATAAATATCATATTAAATGTGCTTAATACATCACATCTTGGTAATACATTTGTTTAAAGTGGACTTTATATTAAGTGTGAATATCACACACACTAACACCCTCAATGAATATCGTCTTAGGTGATGTCATAAAGGATAATAAATCTTAAGTTTATAAGTATGGGTCCAAATAAATAGACATGGTAATGTACCCATGTATAATGAAAGGGCAAAAGAATAACAATTTTTTTAGAGATGATTGTTCAATCTGATGAAGCCTCCTATGAAATGATTTGGATGTTGAGGGATGAAGTAAAGACTAAATGTGACAATAATTATGTCCTGTATAAACTATCATGTCACAGTACTAATACAATCCCTCCCTTGCATAAGAGAATAACTGCATGAAATTCCAACATAAAATTTATAGTACATAACTCCTAATGTAATCAATCAAATGATTGACCAAGTTAACATTGTTCAATACAAAATTGTGAAGTTTTGAAAGTAAAGTCAAGGCAAAGCATTGCTCATTGATCAGGATACATATAAAGAATCTGAAAAAAATCTTATATGAATCTGGCTATATGGATAATAGTAACAATATGGTACATATTCTATCTAACTATAATGCATGGGTAACAATCCTCTGCATCCACCTAGTATATAGGAATGAAAACTTAGTACATAACATACTAAACAACCAAGAAAGCATCAAAAGTATACATTGTTCCTCCATCCCCCCTCTCTTTTGCCTTGTAATACTGATTAATGAGTGAAGACAAAGAAACTATCAAGATTCAAGACTTAAAAAAATAGTGTCAATGTCATAGGTTTGCAACAAATCAATAAGGCCTGCAAAGGCAACAAGGTTATGAATCATACAAATAAAAAATTACAAAAATGAGAGTGCCCAATATACTACATGAAGTACTCAACAAGTCATACGATAAAAAGTTGTGTGAAAAAAAAAATATGAATCAACATTAGACTAAGTAGATATTACAACTATGAAGAGTGTGAAAAAACACACACTTTAAAAAAAATAGCATGCAAATCTAAATTATAAATTAAAATTTATGTTTTTTGTAAGGTTAAAAAATAATCTAAAGTTAGTGAAGCAAAGAGGAAAAAAAAACTATAATTTCTAAAAATTTGGGTTATCAAAATGAAAAATTGACACCACCATTGTGTAGATCTCAAAAAAATAGAAAAGGATTAAAAAATCACCCTCCCAATGGACTTGTATCCAATTCATAGTCAAATAGTAAAGCTAATAATTTGTCTTGATGTACTAAAAAATATGAAATTTAGTCCCCAAAACATGTTAGATGAGTTAAAAATATTCTTTTTATTCCATTTTGATCATTCTTACCCTTGAAAATTATTAGTTCTACATAGAACATGATCTACATTACTAGAAAAATGAGTTTATGATGTTAGATTTAGGTGAAATAAAATTCAAAGCTCTTGCTCTAGCACTTTGAATGCAATAGAAATATCTAATTCATAAAAATAAAGTGAAAAATTACTAAAATATTTTCGATGAAATTCTTCCATATGTAAATCTATAATAGGTATATGAATCCAACCAAAAGAAAACTTAGAGAAGAAAAAATAATAGATTGGATATGTAAAGAACTTCTCATAGAATTGAAATTACTCCATTCAAATGACCCTAACATTGCAAAATTAGTTCGAACTAACAAATTACCAATGTAATTAAAAAATATCTTGATGGTTGGATTAAAGATGAAAATCTAGCATCAAACAACATATATAATGATTTTTGAAACCATATATAGGTTGGCACATAAATGCTCTAGCAATGAAAAATTGCATGTCCAGTATAATTTTAAAAATATCAAAAGTGTAGCCACAAAAACTTGTTTTCGCTCTAAAAAATACCTAATGAGAAATATTGAAAACCTTAAAAGGGTTGGCACAAAAAAACTACAAAGGGATTAGAGGAGTTATGTGGCTTGCTAAAAAAATTATAGAAATGTACAATGGCTATCCATGAAGAATGATTATAATCCCTTGAATCTAATACCATATTGGGCACATAACAAAGCTTTGATGCTATATTTAGGAAGACAACGTTTATAACTAAAACTATGTTATGAAAGAGAAATCCCAATAACTTTAACATGTAAAAACTTCATCCACATAATGTACTTAGAGAAAAGAAAGAGATTCACTAATAAAATGGCATAAATATATCGATCCAAACAAAGGAATATACAAAAAATAAGTATGAAAATAAAATGTTACACATAAATAATATGGATTAATGAGTGATCATTAATTCTCCTAATGACTACATCTCTACCAATTCACTAGATGCAATGCTCCAAGACTACTGTTTAATTGTATAATACCTTGTAAAAAGCACCATAATTTCTTATGTAAAAAAAGTAAAAAGTGTATGAAAGATATTTATTATTAAGTGAAAGATGAAGCATTCTCCAAATAAAACAATCTCTAAAATATACTTTAACATTTCTCATATCTATGAAGATAATTACCATATTAAATATATATAAAACATCATATCTTGATAACACATATATTTTAAATAGCTTTTATATAAATATAAATATGACACATACCAAACACTATTTTTATTTAATTTTGAAAAAGACATAAAAATGAAAAAAAAAAACCTTCCAATAAAAAGAGATCATTATAAAAATAAAATTTCTAATCAAATATCAACAAAGATTAAACTCCCTCAAAGAAAAAGGTCATTAATTTCAATACAAGACAAAGCATACCTGAAAAAGAAGTCCCTGCCTTCGAGGGTCATGTGCGTGGGCCTTAGTCTGCGGCTAAGCATTTACTTCCGGCAACGTGCTGAAATTGGGAACGACGTCTTTTAACGTGATATCTACCAGTAGTAGAGATGCCGCTATATTTGAATGCATTCATTAGTTGAGTGAGTGTGTACGGTTTTAGGCCATAAAATTTTGGAGATAGCGACGCGGTTCGATTGCCACCAGAAGTTTACAGTGTACCCGTCTTCTGCAATCTAAATAACCACGACGAGAATTATTTCCTAAGCGCCTTACAGATGCACTGAAAGCTACACTAAGTAGCAGCATGCTTACGTTTTGAAAACGACGAGAACTATTTTGATAATTGAAATATATATATATATATATATATATATATATATATATATATATCTGTGTGTGGAGGATTAGAGAGGAATAATCTTTTTATTATTTACATATATATGGAAGAGGTTATTCTTTTCTAGTCTTTCACACAAATATTATGGAAGAGATTATTATTTTTTAGTCCACACACATGGATATTATTTTTTTATATTATACACACAAATACAAATAAAAGAGGTTATTGCTCTCTACTCTTTCACATAAATATTATGGAAGAGATTATTCTCTAATCCACACACAAATATTATAGAAAAGATTATTCTTCTCTAGGCCACACACACATGCAGAGACATGGAAGAGGTTATTCCTCTCTACTCGTTCTCCATGTGTGTGTATGTGTCCCCACACACACACATAAAAAAGGGTTATTGATTTCTTATCTGTTGGTTAGTTTTTTTATTAATTTATTGTGTGAGCATTTTCATTTCCATTTAATTATGTAAACATTTATATTTTGTATCTTATAATTAATATCTAATCACCTTTATATTCTTCCTTATATGTATTTCAATTTCATTACAATTACATTACATACAAAGCTTCCAGTCTACTTTCTTCTCATTTATTTTCTACAACTGTGCTTACTTTCTAATTCAATAGACACAAGGTAGAGATTGAGAATACAATCAAAGTGACGTAAGCTCATTTCAATACCTTTGCATGAACGTGGTGAGTATATTTTGTTTATCTCAAATAAACAAACTTAGAATAATGAATATTTAAGTTTTCA
The DNA here is from genome assembly GCA_037957365.1 of Torreya grandis. Classification (NCBI taxonomy): domain Eukaryota; kingdom Viridiplantae; phylum Streptophyta; class Pinopsida; order Cupressales; family Taxaceae; genus Torreya; species Torreya grandis. The sequence continues at coordinate 3,917,271 of JARHVA010000225.1, read as the reverse complement.
TGAGTATATATGATGACTCTCACGCCATGGATGCAAATGTACACACATTATTTTTAGTTTCGAATAATATATACATTTTCTTATTATTAATATGAGAGTCAAAATATTGTGTAGGTGAGCATTAGAAAAGCAATAAAGGATGCATTGCTAAGCAAGGATATATATAAAATTATAATGTTCTGCAGGCAGGGATTGATTGGGAATTTGTGCTTAGCCTCATTATCAATCTTGAAAAACTAAGTGGGGAAGACAAACCTTAAGCAAACTTATATGGTAAGATCACGTTGCCCTTTTTTTAAGGGTGCCATGGTACTGTGTTGCAGGGTTAACCTTCAATTTGTTTCTTTGCATGAATACATTGATGATATTTTGTATATCTAAATTTTATTGCTTGTATTTATATAATTTAAAAAAAAATAAAATAAAATTGAGGTGGAAAATATTTGTATATGATTATTTATATTCTTGTACATGGATGTTATATGAGGTGGAAGCATCGTAACCATTAAAAAAATATATTATGTTGATGTCAAAATATTTTTATTAATTTATATGCCTTGCACTAAAAGTTGTTGTTTCGTCATGTGTCAAACAATTATATACTTAACTTCAGATTATTTATTTATAACACACAATACATTCTTAAAATTTTAGCTAGGTCTACACTTAGTAGGTTTTGACGTTTCTCTGATTAGCTGAGCTGCATTTATAGTGAGAGGATGAAGTTTTAGGTTTATTGACTTTATTTATTAATTTTTTTCACATTTAAGTGTGTAGTATTTATTTATGTTTTTTAATTAATTCAATTTTTAAATTATATATTTTACATTTATTTTTAATATTATTTTTAGATTTTATTTTCTATATTTATGTAAATTTTTTGTCGGCTTAAGTTTGGTTAATAGAGAGTGAAATGAGCAAGAGTGGTTGTGTGTGTTGAGAAGCAATTAATAAGTTAATTAATATTATTTATTTTAAAGAGTTTTTAGATATGTATAAATTATAATTATTTAAGGGAAATAAAATAAAATTGTTTTAGATTTTATATAATATAAAAGTAAAAAAAATTAGTTTTTTAATATGATTTAAATACAAATAAAAAGTTTATACAATTTGATTGAAATAATTTAATTTTAAATTTTGAAATGATTGAAAATTTTGAAATATTATGCATGAGATGCTAACATTTTTGATGTTATTATATAACAATTTTGAAATGAATGAAAAATTTGATATATTATGTACACGATATTAACATTTTTATATTATTTTAGAGAATTTCAATTGAATGTTTACATTATAATTTAGATTTTTTAACCTTGAATTGTAGTTATTGATATACTTGTTACTTTTACTTTAGAAGTATATTATTATAAACTCTTCTTGATTAATTTATTAGAAATGATGGGATGTAAAAATGTATATTTTAATTTAGTAGGACATACTATGTTTGAATAATATATAAAGGTTCCTTTGATTTCTTTTTTATTTGTGCTTATTCCAAACACAAAACGTGGTTATTGCTTGTGTTATTTTCCATATGACATTGAACCATTTTTTTTTTCATTGTCTGGTTATTGCAATGCAAATTGTCAATGGATATTTTTAAAATATAAAATAAATCTATAATAAATATTTTTGTTTGTGTTGTAGAAGGTAAGTGTAGATGATAGGATTTACAATTAGTTCAATCTAAAATCTCAATTAGTGTAGATAAAATAAATAATTTGTTAACAGATGATAGGATTGACAATTATTTCTGCTATACGTGTAAAATCTCATGGAATGCGATGATATAAAGGCCTATAGAATGTTTTAACACATAAATAGGAAATCCAGAGATATTTTTTTTAAAAGATCATCTTACAAGTTGTTTCATTATTTAATAAATAACGTTCGAAATGCTCTTTAACCAAAGACAACTCTCTCACCAACGAAACTGCTACAATTTTTTTTTTTTTTTTTTCAATTATTGTTTGATGTAACATATCTCTATCAATTGTATCAGACATTTGGCCTTATGTTCCTTGGTACCTGGACTTATACAGTAGCGTTCGTTCGTTTGATCATCTCATACATTAATTCAATAACAAGGATAGTTTTTTTGATATTCTAAGTGAGAAACACTTACATTTAATTAAAAATATTTTTATATTTTAAAGTGAGTATTGGCATTCTATACATTATAATATTATATATTAAATGTGAATGTAAGTTTTGTTCCCATTTAATCAAACTTAACATTTTATCAATATGAAGATCACTATTTCTTATGATAATAAATTAATTTATTATGTCACTTCTACATAATTATTCTTTATTATTATATTGTTTCTAGTTACCACTTAGGTCTCTAGTGCTGTACTATGCATCTGTTATATTTTATAAAGATAATCAAAACCATAAAACTACACATATCTTAAAATTTTATTTTAACTATTTATTCATGTTTTAAAAACACGTTTTATTTCTATGTTCTCAACATATAAATAATTTAATTTTTAAAAATATCTCAAATTAATAAACCCTTAACAATAATACCTATTACACTATTACCTTGATCAAGTCAATAAGCATAAACTCATATTACCTTAATAATTATGTATTGTTAAAATTTTGATATTTCCATCTCACTACTAAAAATTAAAAATGTTGACCCAAAACTTGAGAATTGAGAGTTTCTCATATGTACAATAGGTATCTCATTGTCTCCAAGATAATACATACTAAGTGCACTAATAAAACATGAAAGATAAAAAATTGGAAACCCTTCAATGTTGGTATAAAGTCATGTAGGAGTTACACTAGGAATCTTTTATAGCATTTGACAATAATGGAACACAATAATACATTCATTTAAACAATGATAATAGATTGAACAACCACAACTTAGAAATGACTAAAATAATTTGATTTCCAACATGTTCTCTTTAGTGAAGATTTTTTGAAGTATATTACAAAGTATGTATAGAAAGTAGAGATATGATGTTTAAAAATAAAAATAAAAATTCATATCTATTATTCTCATTAGTGACTTAGGCTAATTTTTTCTTATACAAACCATTCCAATGAATGTTGGGTCATCATATGATTAGATCTTTTAATAGAACTTTAACACTATTTTTACAATACTCTTTTGACAGAGTTATTTTTGAATAAATATATTTTAATTTTAGAAAAAAAAATCTCATTTCATTCTTCAACAAATTTATATGTAACCAATAATTTATCTTCAACACATTAACTACCTCAAAGGTTTTGCATTTACTATACTTCATCCCCTCTCTTTTTCTCAAACCTTAATATTTACCTCTAAAAAAAACGAGAATTATAACAAAAACTAAAATAATAGTATGCACTCTCAGGAAGCCTAGCCACCCTCATTTTTAATTGAATTGAATGGATTCTTTCTTTATAAAAAAAGTCGCAATGCTCGTTTTCACTTCCTGTTTTCGTTCTCATTTTTAATTAATAAGAAACTTCTTTTCACTCGATTTACATTGTACCTCCTTACTGTGATTGCCATTATCCCCGGTTGCTAAAGAGCCATGCATTGCGCCTCCTCCATGCAATTGTCATTATCCAGGGTCGCTAAAGAGCCACGCAACATGAGCAACAAAAGACAGGAATTGGATTTGTTGTATGTTTTTAATGAGCCTCAGGAAAACTAATTGCAATTTATTACTAAAGCCTTGCCCTGCTACACTCAACAATAATGCTAAGGTGGTAGGAAATGACAATAATTTTTAAACCTGCTTGTGACTGTCTTGTTCAATGTGTGGGCCTCGGGCCGCCATTATTTGTCGCTATAGTCCGACTCTGCAGCACCAAACAACACAGATGGACATGGCTCACTCTCTAATTTATCTAGTTATATTGATCGCATCTGAAAAATCAATAGCGATTTCGTGGTCTAACCTGAATTCACGCAATGCTCATGTAGCGAAAATTACAAGCAGAAACATTACATTCACACTGTATCACTTTCGTTTTGAATTGCACTTTGTCTGTTTGTGTCATTCTTTCATCAAAGCTATTTTTCGCGTCTCAAGTGATGGGAGAACATAGCTGGACGATGGCATTTGTTGTGGCTTAGGGGATAAGGTTGTCAGGATAGGGTTCCCTTCTCTAGTGTGATAGGGGATGTCATGATCAAGGCTATAAATAGTGGAAGGAAAGTTTGATTGTGGTTTGGTAGTCCGGAGGATAAGATTAGTTTGATTTGGATGGGGATGGATCTGATTGTTTTTACAATAATGCAATTTACGTATTGGGATCAAAATTTGCAGGAAGTCGGGCACTTATTTATGAGAGCCACAAAAGAATGGTATATTTATTGGCAAAGATGTATTGTTTGATTAAGGTGATATCCAAATATGTTTTGGAGGCCTTGGATCATATTGGGAGAAAATATGGATGATGTGATTCAATGCTCTTAATCGATAGGTAGGAGATTGAATGAAAAATATTGAGAGATGAAAGTGAGATGGTGGAATAAAGTTGAATTTTTGATTATTTGATGGAGGCTTGTTTTAGTTTGATTTAAATTTTGATTTGGATTAGTGTGATGTGAAATGTTTGACGTGATTGGATAGGTGTCAATTGGATGAGCTTGATAAATTGTGATTTAGATGTGAGCTAGATAAAGTCTTTAATCTCTACTTCGATTAGAGTATAATAACCTTTGATGTTGATTTAATGTTTGGACTTGATGATGAGTTAAGACAAGCTCTTGGATTTGACTAATGTGGGGGGCGGCGGAGGGGAATGGGCAAAAGGGTGTGGGGGTGGGGCTAAGTTTGACTAGTTAAAGATATGTGACTAGGTCTTAATTGATCTTTGATGATGTTCACTTGATTTAATTTAAAATAGCTCATTTCATTAAATGATCTTAATTTGATTTACTCAAGTTGGATGGGATAACTTTGATGATGAGATTGGACTAAGTGGAAGATATTATTTGATTATGTATGATTCGAACTTGACTATGTTTAGATGCAAGCAAATTTAACATGTTGAGGGGTTATTGCTTATGTGTACCAAGATAAGTGTATGATTGATTGGTTGGTGATTGGGGATGAATACAAAATTAACATGATTAAAGTTGATTGGTTGAAAATACTTATAGAAAAGCTTAGACTATAGGTGATGTTGTTTGATGAGGTAATGATTATATCTGGACTTAGTTTATGATATTTGATTAACATGGTTTGAAAACCTTAGGTTTTTTTTATATGATATTATGATGTGTAGATTGGACATTATAGATTAAGGATGATAAAAGGATGTGATTGTTATAGTTTTATTTTGATCAGATTCCTTTTTGGTGTAAGGGGGAGGTCTACAAACAACATTAGTCTTGAAAACACAAAAAAAAAATCAAGCAAGCCATAAGCTTATGCTAGTAGATATGGGTGTGCAATGCAATTACCAGCCAAGCATTCTACTCGTGTAAAGTGGTAACTAGGTTGGTTTCTCAATATTCAATCTATGTCTATACATGGTGAGTGATCTTTTGGGATGTTTTTTCTGCACTGATAGATGTTTGTGGTCAAAGGGTTTTAATATAGGCTACGCAAGGATCTCTAAGGGAGTTCCATAAATACCTTATAAAATGTGGGGATTGAGTTCGTATAAGGATGTTTTATAATGTTTGAGTATTTAAGTGTAACTTCCTCACTTTACCAACACCTTTATCAAAAATTATGCTTATCTTTATGAAAACTCTCCTTGATATTTATACTCTTCTAGAACACAAAATTTGGATTAGTGGTTGGTGATGAAATCCATGTCACAACCCACCTAGTAACTAATGACAAGTACGTTGGGATCAATTCCATGTCATGTTACCCATATAAAATAAAAAAAAATGGGAGGTTTTTTGACTATTTATTTATTCCTAAGGTCACCTTATGGGTATGAGGGGAGAGCATACACAACGTTAGCCTCAAGTAGGACAAATAAAAAAAACCTAAAAGACTATGCTAAGATGATTAAATATCACACAAAAAATATTATATTAAATGACTTTATGAAATATGACTAAAAATATGTATATTAAAGGTTTTTACTTGTTGTTTCTTTAATGGATGGACCTGCAAGAAAGTGTTAGTAGTTTGATTTTGGTTCTTGATGATCAATCTATAAAATATAGTCAGAAATCAAAACTATGACTACTTAGAGCAAATCCATGGATCCACATGAAAGAAATACTCCTGCATATAATAAATCCATTAGACATAAAAATGGTTAACAAAGATCAATAATTATTAGGAATAAATTTTCCACTAGAGATGTTGAAGGGGTTACTAAGGATAGAAAAGTCATTGTTGATAATATAAAGATGCTAATAATTGAAAAACTAGAGTATGTTTATATGTATGGATGTGCCTTTTTAAAACCTTCAATTTTCCTTAGATAAGAGGTCAAATGAACCCGTGAGTCAAAAGTTATGGCCTCTAAAAGATGGGTTGTTTAGTGAAAAATCATAGTGCAAAGCCATTTTTATATCTTTGAAATATGCCAATTGGGTTAGAAAAGACACTACCAATGTTATCAAAGCTACTTTCAAAGATGCTACTCATGACAAATATGCTACTAGGGTTATAAAATTTGTTAATTCACAAAACAAATCCACTTCTGCATAGATTAAAACAATAAAATAAAAAGATTGACTAAAAAGTAAAAATATTATTATTTTAAATGGAAAGTCATTAGTATTAGAATAAAGCATTAACTAAAAGGAAATTAAATCATGAAACTAAAAATATCAAAACAACTACATAGAATTACAAATCCACTAGTGAAAAAACAAAGCTGTTAAACACAATCACAAAGCTGCTAAAACACAATAGCAGCTTTTCTATAGATACAAAATGTTAGGAGAAGAGATCAATAGTTTCTTTTCAAATTCATTATTAGACATTATGAAGTTTTTGATTGTGAAATAAAGCTACTTGTATTGTGAACAAATCCACATTCATGCAGTAGTGACTTTGCAACCTGCGTATATACAATCATAGAAAATCAAAACTACTAGCAAGTAGCAAAAAAATATTAAGAGTTAATAAAAATCATTAATTCACAACCTTAGCCTAAGTAGGACAAATAAAAAAACATTAAAGACTATGCTAATATGATTAAATATCACACAAAAAATATTATATTAAACTACTTAATGAAATATTACTAAAAGTATGTTTATGAAAGGTTTTGACTTGTTCTTTCTTTGACAGACAAATCTACAAGAAAGTGTTAGTAGTTTGATTTTGGTTCTTGATGGGCAACCTGCAAAATAAATAATCAGAAATAAAATATGGCACTATTTAGAACAAAGTTGTGGATCTATAGGTAAAAACTATTTTTACATAGAATAAAGTCACTATACATAAAAATGGTTATTAGAGATCAATAATTATTAGGAACAAAGCTTCCACTAGAGATGTCAAAGATGTTACTAAGGATATAAAAGACATTTATGATGATATAAAAGCCAAGTTACTAGCTAAAACAAATTTTTTTTTTACATGTATGGATGCATATTTTTAATACCTTCATTTTTATGTAAATGGGAGGTCAAACAAACACCCAAGTCAAACATTATGGCCTTTAGAAGATGGGGTTTTTAGTGAAAAATCACAGTGCAAAGTTGTTTTTATAGTTGTCAAAGCCACCACTAGGGTTAAAAAAGTTGATACTATTGTTATCAAAGATGTTACTTTTGGAAAAGTTGATATTAGAGTTAAAAAATGTACTAATTCACATAACGAAGCCACATAGAACAAAACTGCTAAATAAAAAAGGTTAACCAACAAATAAAAAATGTTAAGAAAAAACTCTGATTATTTTGAATGCAATGTTGTTAGTATCAAAACAAAGCCATAAATACATGGACAATAGATCATGAAAATAAAAATATCAAATCAATGACTCAAAATTATGAATCCACTAGTGAAATATCAAAGTTACTAAAGACTATCATGAATCAACTAAAACACAATAGTAGTGTTGTTATAGATACAAAATGTCAGTAGAGGATAGAAATAGATTTTTTGAAAGTCATGCTTAGACCTTACAAAGATGTTGAGTGTTAAAATAAAGCCATTTGTGTGATGAACAAAGCCACATTTTTTGTAGTAGTGGATTTGCTACATACATAGATGTAGTCAAAGAAAAATCAAAACCACTAACAAGTAGCACAAAACCATTAGGATTTAAGAAAAATCGTTAATACAAAAGAAGTGATTTTGATTAAGCTATGTAAAAATTAAGATAGATTAGAAATTCGTAATGGTTAATATGATGGTTAAGTGCAAACCCACTTTTATTTGAGTCGAAGTCACTGTTCCATAGAGAAAAATGACTTTGAGTATGGAAGTGATTATTTCACGTATATTTAAAGTCTTTGGCTACTAAATCTATTTAGCAAGGAACTTGAAAGATTTCCAGAGCACACTAGAAACCTAACAAGTAAGAGATATTTCCACCATGGTCACCAAAAATGTATAGCCTAATTTGAGTTCTTGGGGTTATAAACCAAGAATAATTTAGTTTAAGCTCTCTCCCTAGCCAAATGAAACAATTTATAATTAGAGCTTAAAATAAGATCAATTTAATGAAAACTATAAAGATCAAGCTTTTTATCTCAAATTTGCATGCAAAAGAGTCCATTTTGATGTTTTAGATTTATTCTACGGTATTTGATGTTGAATGTTATGCCTTGAAATGTTTGATTGCTTAATGTGACTTAAGATTTGAATTTTTTTTTGTTATGGATTGTTGGCTTGATTTGTTTGACAAGGTGATGGAATGATGGCATTATAAGATTTTGAATGAAATCTCTTGAATTTGCATGGAGGTCTAGATGGATTTATAGGATATTGATGAGAGAATGGAGGTATAAAGTTCATCAATGGAAGATGAAGATCAATGGTTAGGAGATTTATGAAGAATTAAAAAAAACTTATAAATATCAAGAAAAGATTGGGGAATGGATCTATGAAGTTTATAACTTTCTATGCTTGATTATGATTAATAAATAGAGATTATTTTTAAATTAGTGATATGATTTTTAGGAATGTTAGTCAGGGTAGGTGGTGATGAATTTTATATTCCCTAAGTATCGTGTAAGTGGATATTAGTGTTAAATGACATGATAAGATAAGGATTAATTAACATGAAGGATGTTGTAAGTGTAACAACCTCTCAAGTTGTACTTAGAATAATGTAATAATTTTTTTAAAAACTATTTACTTAAAATTCATTCACTCAAACCACCTTTATAGTAAATAACTTAGCTAAACATATAAATAACATCTTAGAATAATAATAGCTACAAATTTTAATATTGAATTCAATATAATATATTACAATTGTAAGGAAAATAAATACATTAGGACTCAACCATGGTTATTCCACTAATATATCAACTAATGTTTAGTATATAGAAATAAAATACAATTACATTTTCATTAGGCATTCACCCTTAACATAATAAATAGTTACCAAGTCTTTCAAAGCTCGAGTTGAACCAATTCGTGTATCTCTATTAATCTCAAGTGTAGTCTCTAGATAAATACTATAGTGGGGAGGGAGAGCATCATTCAAACACTTTTATACATCAATCATAAACTAATGATCTCCCACACAGTTCTCTATCAGAGATTAGACCTCATTTTATGGATAGGTAGATAGAATGGTGTGGGAATCCAAAAAACAAATAAGTAACCAAGTGTATATGATTTTTAAAAATAAACATACAATGTATCATTAAAAAATCGTTCTATTACAAGTTATCACGCTGACATGTAAATCATACATGCCACAAAATAATGTCTCACTATTCATTATTTAATCACAAGATACATAACAACTGCATCCTCTTAGCAATCATATCACATTACATGCAAAACATAGGAGTAAGCAAAGTGTACATTTATTCCATCAATACATAAATGAATCATACATTTTTATGTATTCCAAATTAGAAATAATGCCTATAGTTTATACACCTAGATAAAATTCATAGTAAACTGTAATTTTCTAACTACTATAATAAGATCCATATAACTACATCCCATGATATTTTATATTATAATAGTCTAGTGTTCTAAGATATAACTGCTAGTTTTTTCACAATTATTCAAAATAGTCATATATACATAAAATCATAAATTTTTATTCAAGTTATTATTTATAAAAAATCAAATCATACAAACACATAAAAGTATAACCTAACATTCATTTACTCTCTCAAGGTTGTAAGCACACATACATGATATCTCACTAACTACTACAAAACATATTGTTCAAATATTAACCAATATGTACATTTAATCAATCAATATAGGTGAGAGTCTAGACATATAATTACAGTATATACCACCCAGACATATAAATTTAAATTGAATTATTCTATGATATCCCATACTATCATAGCTTATTATGCACGAGCACTCTACTCAAATATGAACAATCAATATTACACTATAATTATTAAACAATAAATTACAAGATTATACCACATGAATATATCCTTAGTTATACTATACAATATTAATCATATGAAAATATAATCTATAGGTACACAACATGATACATTTTTTATTCTAGAAAAGTCTAACTTTGCTATAGTTTACCTAAATCATAACGATATTTTTAGGACAATAAAACTCTAATCACGGTCATTATATAAAAATGACTTATAAGAATATGTAGTCACATCTCAAATCATTGATTGACTAAAACTCATCAATTAATCTGACACAGATTAGAGGATCATTTAAGGTTAAAAATTAATTGTCTCATATAATCTTATTCTTATGTCATATGATCATAATATTTATTAACAAATATGTCAAAATTACATGAGCAAGATATTTTATAATGACATTTAAACATTAGAATGTATTATCCTAATTTATAAGGTATCATAAGCATCAATGTAAGCTAAGTCAAACATTCAACTTAGACTAAAAAATAACCATGCAACAATATAACTAATGTATAACCAACGTAATGTTTTCATTCTAAAAGTTTATGCACAAACTTAATATAATGATTATTTTTAAAAAATATTTTATATTTACTCTTTAATTAATAATTCTTAAACATATTTAACTCTTTTCATTCTCCATTGCTTTAACCCAATTGATCAATATTTTATTGGTAGTATCCACAGGGATTCATTTACAGAGTATTACTAATATAATGTAAAGCTTTGTAATATTTTATTTATAATTTACATAATTTATTATTGTGTGAAATGACACACAAGTTTTTTATTATTTATTTTCAAATTAGATATACAAATCATTGCAACATTGAATACTGATCAAGGGGAAATACTATAAAATATCACAACTCTAATTAAGTTCTCATGATAATTATGCTCATTCATTTTCACTACAACTTGAGCTAACTGCAATATGAAAATTCAAGACATAAAATAAAGTTCCACTAAACATTCGGTCTTGAATCAAAGAATAGAAATATTCCTTCTCTGAAATAATATATAGTCTCAAATAGAATAAATTTCAGTGACTTTATTAATACTCAATGTTTTATATAAAAAAACTTTTTAATTAGAGATTAAGCATTTTATTTAAATGACTCAGAATTTCGAATAAATAATTTAGTGTTTCAATCAAATGACTTAGTGTTTTTATTTATATTACTCAATATTTTAATTTATATTACTTAGTAGTTTAATTTATATTACTCAATATTTTAATATATATGACTTGGTATTTCCATTTAATACTTAGTGCTTACCATTTAAAAACTTAGCGAATTTATCTTTTTTTAAAAACTCAGTGTTCTCTATATGTATGACTCAACATTATCATTAAGTGTGACTTAGCATTATCATTAAGTGTGACTCAACATTTTATCTTCATCACTAGGCATTTCATATAAAAATCACTGGGTGTTTCATAGATGACTCAACATTTTAAATAAAACATTTTGTAAAACTTTAATTAATACGCAGTCCATTAGAAAGTAATGCAGTTCTTATGTCTCCTAAATAAGATGTTTTCTGTCTATTAAAACTCAAACTTCAATCAATGATATGCTAGTAATTATATACATTGATAAAGATATATTAAAAGTTCATAATTTGTTCTAAAACTTTAGCCAACAAGTCCGTCTTATTCAGTGACCACTACACCATTGTTCCCAACATAGTTTAATCAAAATGATTCCATAAAATAAACAAATCTAACACTACAAACAACCCCAATTAGACATTATTAAGGATATATGATGTTTCCCTTAATCAGTGACACACAGATCAACAATTAATACACAACCCTACTAATTAAAGTGTCATCCTTTAAAATTAAACATAGCCACACATATACTAAGATGTTGTCCACAAGATATGACACATTGTCTTAAAATAAGTAAAATATAGCCAAAATAATATTATATGCTATCAATATAATGGTCTACATGGTCTCTTTGCAAATCCTAATATTAGGTTGGTTTCAGTTGGTTTTCCTCTAACATACATACATATAGGTTTTTTATATATGTTGATAGGTTTTTGGATTTTTCAAAAATTCTAAATACTTCAATTAATATTTTTTCAAAAATTAAACTATCATTTTAATCACTTTCATTACATATATTTCACATAAAATTATAATTTGCAAAACCTATCTAGTACAAATTTGCTTAGAAGAAGGACAAACTTGCTATTTCTTACTTTCTTTTAGTTCTCTTTGAAATCTATCCTTTCTTCTATCTTCCTCTCTTCATGTGTTCTTTTTGAATTTTCTCAGACTTAATTTATAAAATTTCAAACCTCTTTATCTGTTGTTCCCTTTTTTTGCATGATGCTTCTCATAACCCTCTCCATGCGTGCCATTTTACTCTTCTACTAAATGTAGTTATATTTTTATTAAATTCGTACTCTTCCTTAACTCAACTTTCTTAATTAATATTTAAAATATTTAATTTATTTATTTTAAAACACTACATCATATTTCTCTAGGTTATCTCAACATAATATTAGGTTGACTTTATTAAATAAAGATATATAATTTCACTTTCAATGAAATCTCATGCATGTTTTAAAAAGATTAAATTTAGCTCAACTTACTCTAAGTTAACCTCGTAGAATATTTCAAACTATTTAAAAACAATTAAAATAAAGATAGTTATTTATTTAAGGGATAAATATGTTTCTAATTGTTTTCACAATAAAATAACTAAATAATTAATTATTATTTACATATAGCAATTAAACATCTACTTTTCTAATTTATTTTTGAAAATTAAGATAATTAAAATAAAAAAATCTAATGTATATCAAGAATAAAATCTACATAAAAATATGATTATAATTAAGATTTTCATAATAATCTACTAACATTTAAAACATGTTACACATATAATATTATAAATCTAATATGTATGTGTGTAAGGTCACTAGCAATTTTCTGTCATCCTTCAATCGTCTCATCTTGTCCATCCTTTTCGATGAGGTTATCCTTTGTCAAACTCTGAGGGTATGATCTATCCTACATCCACCTCACAATAAGTAGGTAGTTAGTCTGAGTCATCATCTATATCAACTAATGATGTAAAACTAATAAATATACGTCTACAATGTATAAAATAATAAAATATAACTATAATATTACATATAATAATCAAAAATATCACTATTTCATAACAATATATGTCATTAAACTCAAATCAAAACAATAATAATCAGCGAATGACTATATTAATCCACATATTCAAATGTTATAAATCATAAGGTAAAATTGAGATGTAACAATAAAATTAATATAATGTGAGAGATATAAAAAGAGAGTTAAATGATTTTAAAAATAATGATATAAAAATGATCAATAAACAAAATTAACATGAAATGAAGATGGAATTAATAACAAGTGACAAAGCAGTGAATTTTAGAAGTATACTACTCTTTACATCACATCAACGTTACTCAAAAAAAATTCCAAATAAACTATATATTTTATATGTAGTGTTCTTATTCTTATTGAATATCATAAATAATAAACTTGTTACTATTTTTTGGCAATCAATTTACAATAATAGATGTATTGCAACATTTTTGACCACCACTTCCATGCCAAGAACGTGTAATCCCAATCTAACTAAGCACAATCGCTCCATTCTTGTGGTATAGATAATATCTTCTTCCTCATAAATAATAGTGGATAACATATTTCATCAAAGATATTCTTTTTGGTCTTGTTTCCCTATTAAATAGATAGACAACTAGAAAATTGTATACTCAATTATATGAAAATAAATTCCTAGATGAATAGCCAAAATGTAAGATGATCAAATTCCCAAAAAAAAATCATTTCTTGACGGCTTGCATTAAAATGGATCAATTCAGGTCTTAAGAGCCCATTGTTTAAAAAAAAAAAAAAAAAACTATTTTAAGATACTCATTCTGAGATACTTATTTAGTTATGTTTCTAATTGTTTTCACAATAAAATAACTAAATAATTAATTATTATTTACATATAGCAATTAAACATCTATTTTTCTAATTTATTTTCAAAAATTAAGATAATTAAAATAAAAGAATCTAATGTATATCAAGAATTAAATCTACATAAAAATATGATTATAATTAAGATTTTCATAACAATCTACTAACATTTAAAACATGTTACACATTATTTTAAAATCTAATATGTATGTGTGTAAGGTCACTAGCAATTTTCTGTCATCCTTTAATCATCTCATCTTGCCCATAATTTTCGACGAGGTTCTCCTTCGTCAAACTCTGAGGTTAGGATCTATTCTACATCCACCTCGCAACAAGTAGGTAGTTAGTCTGAGTCATCATCTATATCAACCAATGATGTAAAACTAATAAATATACATCTACAATGTACAAAATAATAAAATACAACTGTAACATCATTTATAATAATCAACAATATCACTATTTCATAACAATATATGTCATTAAACTCAAATCAAAACAATAATAATCAGCTAATAACTATATTAATCCACATATTCAAATGTTATAAATGATAAGGTAAAATTGAGATGTAACAATAAGATTAATATAATGTGAGAGATATAAAAAGAGAGTTAAATGATTTTGAAAATAATGATATAAAAATGATCAATAAACAAAATTAACATGAAGTGAAGTTGGAATTAATAACAAGTGACAAAGCGATGAATTTTAGAAGTATACTACTCTTTACATCACATCAACGTTACTCAAAAAAAAATTCCAAATAAACTATATATTTTACATGTAGTGTTTGTATTCTTATTGAATATCATAAATAATAAACTTGTTACTATTTTGTGGCAATAGATTTACAATAAT
Organism: Torreya grandis; assembly: GCA_037957365.1. Lineage (NCBI taxonomy): Eukaryota > Viridiplantae > Streptophyta > Pinopsida > Cupressales > Taxaceae > Torreya > Torreya grandis. The sequence continues at coordinate 3,901,930 of JARHVA010000225.1, read as the reverse complement.
AGATGTATTGTAACATTTTTAACCACTACTTCCATGCCAAGAACGTGTAATCCCAATCTAACTAAGCACAATCACTCCATTCTTGTGGTATAAATAATATCCTCTTCCTCAAAAAAAATAGTCAACAACATATTTCATCAAAGATATTCTTTTTGGTCTTGTTTCCCTGTTAAATGGATAGACAACTAGAACATCGTATATCACATTATATGAAAATAAATTCCTAGATGATTAGCTAAAATGTAAGATGATCAAATTCCCAAGAAAAATTCATTTCTTGATGGCTTGCATTAAAATGGAACAATTCCGGCCTTAAGAGCCCACTGTTTAAAAAAAAAAAAAACATTTTGAGATACTCATTCTGAGATACTTATTTAGTTATGTTTATAATTGTTTTCACAATAAAATAACTAAATAATTAATTATTATTTACATATAGCAATTAAACATCTATTTTTCTAATTTATTTTCAAAAATTAAGATAATTAAAATAAAATTATCTAATGTATATCAAGAATTAAATCTACATAAAAATATGATTATAATTAAGATTTTTATAACAATTTACTAACATTTAAAACATGTTACAGATATAATATTTTAAAATCTAATATGTATGTGTGTAAAGTCACTAGCAATTTTTTATCATCCTTCAATCATCTCATCTTGTCCATCCTTTTCGATGAGGTTCTCTTTCATCAAATTCTGAGGGTAAGATATATTCTACATCCACCTCGCAGCAAGTAGGTAGTTAGTCTGAGTCATCATCTATATCAATCAATGATGTAAAAATAATAAATACATGTCTATAATGTACAAAATAATAAAATACAAGTATAACATCATATATAATAATCAACAATATTACTATTCCATAACAATATATGTCACTAAACTCAAATCAAAACAATAATAATCAGCTAATAATTATATTAATCCACAGATTCAAAGATAATAAATCATAAAGTAAAATCAAGATGTAACATTAAAATTAGTATAATGTGAGAGATATAAAAAGAGAGTTAAATGATTTTAAAAATAATGATATAAAATGATCAATAAACAAAATTAACATGAAATGAAAATAGAATTAATAACAAATGGCAAAGTGGTGAATTTTAGAAGTATACTACTCTTTACATGACATCAACGTTACTCAAAAAAAAAATCCAAATAAACTATATATTTTACATGTAGTGTTCGTATTGTTATTGAATATCATAAATAATAAAATTGTTACTATTTTGTGGCAATCAATTTACAATAATAGATGTATTGCAACGTTTTTGACCACTACTTCCATGCCAATAACGTGTAGTCTCAATCTAACTAAGCACAATCGCTCCATTCTTGTGGTATAGATAATATCCTCTTCCTCAGAAATAATAGTGGACAACATATTTCATCAAAGATATTCTTTTTGGTCTTGTTTCCCTGTTAAATGGATAGAAAACTAGAAAATAGTATATAACATTATATGAAAATAAATTCCTAAATAATAGCTAAAATGTAAGATAATCAAATTCCCCAAAAAAAATCATTTCTTGACGGCTTGCATTAAAATGGATCAATTCAGGCCTTAAGAGCCCACTGTTTAAAAAAAAGAAAACATTTTAAGATACTCAATCTGCGATACTTATTTAGTTTTGTTTCTAATTATTTTCAAAATAAAATAACTAAATAATTAATTATTATTTACATATAGCAATTAAACATATATTTTTCAAATTTATTTTTGAAAATTAAGATAATTAAAATAAAAGAATCTAATGTATATCAAGAATTAAATCTACATAAAAATATGATTATAATTAAGATTTTCATAACAATCTACTAACATTTAAAACATGTTACACATATAATATTTTAAAATCTAGTATATATATATGTGTGTAAGGTCGCTAGCAATTTTCTGTCATCCTTCAATCGTCTCATCTTGTCCATCCTTTTCTATGAGGTTTTCCTTCATCAAACTCTAAGGGTAGGATCTATCCTACATCCACCTCGCAACAAGTAGGTAGTTATTCTGAGTCATCATCTACATCAATCAATGATGTAAAACTAATAAATACACGTCTACAATGTACATAATAATAAAATACAACTGTAACATCATATATAATAATCAACAATATCGCTATTCCATAACAATATATGTCATTAAACTCAAATCAAAGCAATAATAATTAGCTAATAACTATATTAATCCACAGATTTAAAGGTTATAAATCATAACGTAAAATTGAGATTTAACAATAAGATTAATATAACGTGAGAGATATAAAAAGAGAGTTAAATGATTTTAAAAATAATGATATAAAAATGATCAATAAACAAAATTAACATGAAATGAAAATGGAATTAATAATAAATGGCAAAGTGGTGAATTTTAGAAGTATACTACTCTTTACGTCACATCAACGTTACTCAAAAAAAAATTCCAAATAAACTATATATTTTACATGTAGTGTTCGTATTCTTATTAAATATCATAAATAATAAACTTGTTACTATTTTGTGGCAATAAATTTACAATAATAGATGTATTGTAACATTTTAAACCACTACTTCCATGCCAAGAACGTGTAATCCCAATCTAACTAAGCACAATCACTCCATTCTTATGGTATAAATAATATCCTCTTCCTCAAAAAAAATAGTCAACAACATATTTCATCAAAGATATTCTTTATGGTCTTGTTTCCCTGTTACATGGATAGACAACTAGAACATCGTATATCACATTATATGAAAATAAATTCCTAGATGATTAGCTAAAATGTAAGATGATCAAATTCCCAAGAAAAATTCATTTCTTGATGGCTTGCATTAAAATGGAACAATTCCGGCCTTAAGAGCCCACTGTTTACAAAAAAAAAAAAAACCATTTTGAGATACTCATGCTGAGATACTTATTTAGTTATGTTTCTAATTGTTTTCACAATAAAATAACTAAATAATTAATTATTATTTACATATAGCAATTAAACATCTATTTTTCTAATTTATTTTCAAAAATTAAGATAATTAAAATAAAATTATCTAATGTATATCAAGAATTAAATCTACATAAAAATATGATTATAATTAAGATTTTTATAACAATTTACTAACATTTAAAACATGTTACAGATATAATATTTTAAAATCTAATATGTATGTGTAAGGTCACTAACAATTTTCTGTCATCCTTCAATCATCTCATCTTGTCCATCCTTTTCGATGAGGTTCTCCTTCATCAAATTCTGAGGGTAAGATCTATTCTACATCCACCTCGCAGCAAGTAGGTAGTTAGTCTGAGTCATCATCTATATCAACCAATGATGTAAAACTAATAAATACATGTCTATAATGTACAAAATAATAAAATACAAGTATAACATGATATATAATAATCAACAATATCACTATTTCATAACAATATATGTCATTAAACTCAAATCAAAACAATAATAATCAGCTAATAATTATATTAATCCACAGATTCAAAGATTATAAATCATAAAGTAAAATCGAGATGTAACAATAAAATTAATATAATGTGAGAGATATAAAAAGAGTTTTAAATGATTTTAAAAATAATGATATAAAAATGATCAATAAACAAAATTAACATGAAATGAAAATGGAATTAATAACAAATGGCAAAGTGGTGAAGTTTAGAAGTATACTACTCTTTACATGACATCAACGTTACTAAAAAAAAATCCAAATAAACTATATATTTTACATGTAATGTTCGTATTGTTATTGAATATTATAAATAATAAAATTGTTACTATTTTGTGGCAATCAATTTACAATAATAGATGTATTGTAACATTTTTGACCACTACTTCCATGCCAATAACGTGTAGTCTCAATCTAACTAAGCACAATCGCTCAATTCTTGTGGTATAGATAATATCCTCTTTCTCAGAAATAATAGTGGACAACATATTTCATCAAAGATATTCTTTTTGGTCTTGTTTCCCTGTTAAATGGATAGACAACTAGAAAATAGTATATAACATTATATGAAAATAAATTCCTAAATAATAGCTAAAATGTAAGATAATCAAATTCCCAAAAAAAAATCATTTCTTGACGGCTTGCATTAAAATGGATCAATTTGGGCCTTAAGAGCCCACTGTTGAAAAAAAAAAAAAAAATTTTAAAATACTCAATCTGCGATACTTATTTAGTTATGTTTCTAATTGTTTTCACAATAAAATAACTAAATAATTAATTATTATTTACATATAGAAATTAAACATATATTTTTTAAATTTATTTTTGAAAATTAAGATAATTAAAATAAAAGAATCTAATGTATATCAAGAATTAAATCTACATAAAAATATGATTATAATTAAGATTTTCATAACAATCTATTAACATTTAAAACATGTTACACATATAATATTTTAAAATCTAATATATATATATCTGTGTGTGTGTGTGTGTGTGTGTGTGTGTGTGTGTGTGTGTGTGTAAGGTCACTAGCAATTTTCTGTCATCCTTCAATCGTCTCATCTTGCCCATCCTTTTCGATGAGGTTCTCCTTCATCAAACTTTGAGGGTAGGATCTATCCTACATCCACCTCGCAACAAGTAGGTAGTTATTCTGAGTCATCATCTACATCAACCAATGATCTAAAACTAATAAATACACGTCTACAATGTACATAATAATAAAATACAACTGTAACATCATATATAATAATTAACAATATCGCTATTCCATAACAATATATGTCATTAAACTCAAATCAAAGCAATAATAATTAGCTAATAACTATATTAATCCACATATTCAAAGGTTATAAATCATAACGTAAAATCGAGATGTAATAATAAGATTAATATAGTGTGAGAGATATAAAAAGAGAGTTAAATGATTTTAAAAATAATGATATAAAAATGATCAATAAACAAAATTAACATGAAATGAATATGGAATTAATAACAAGTGACAAAGTGGTGAATTTTATAAATATACTACTCTTTACATCACATCAACGTTACTCAAAAAAAAATTCCAAATAAACTATATATTTTACATGTAGTGTTCGTATTGTTATTGAATATCATAAATAATAAACTTGTTACTATTTTGTGGCAATCAATTTACAATAATAGATGTATTGCAACATTTTTGACCATTATTCCATTCCAAGAATGTGTAATCCCAATCTAATTAAGCACAATCGCTCCATTCTTGTGGTATAGATAATATCCTCTTCCTTAGAAATAATAGTGGACAACATATTTCATCAAAGATATTCTTTTTGGTCTTGTTTCCCTGTTAAATGGATAGACAACTAGAACATCGTATATCACATTATATGAAAATAAATTCCTAGATGAATAGCCAAAATGTAAGATGATCAAATTCCCAAAAAAAAATCATTTCTTGACGGCTTGCATTAAAATGGATCAATTCGGGCCTTAAGAGCCCACTGTTTTAAAAAAAAAAAAAAACCATTTTAAGATGCTCATTCTGAGATACTTATTTAGTTATGTTTCTAATTGTTATCACAATAAAATAACTAAATAATTAATTATTATTTACATATAGCAATTAAACAACTATTTTTCTAATTTATTTTAAAAAATTAAGATAATTAAAATAAAAGAATCTAATATATATCAAGAATTAAATCTACATAAAAATATGTTTATAATTAATATTTTCACAACAATCTACTAACATTTAAAACATGTTACACATATAATATTTTAAAATCTAATATGTATGTGTGTAAGGTCACTATCAGTTTTCTATCATCCTTCAATCGTCTCATCTTGCCCATCCTTTTTGATGAGGTTCTCATTCGTCAAACTCTGAGGGTAGGATATATCCTACATCCACCTCATAACAAGTAGGTAGTTAGTGTGAGTCATTATCTATATCGACCAATGATGTAAAACTAATTATTACATGTCTACAATGTACAAAATAATAAAATACAACTGTAACATGATATATAATAATCAACAATATCACTATTCCATAAAAATATATGTCATTAAACTTAAAGCAAAGCAATAATAATCAGTGAATAACGATATTAATCTCCAGATTCAAAAGTTATAAATCATAAGGTAAAATCGAGATGTAACAATAAGATTAATATAATGTGAGAGGTATAAAAAGAGAGTTAAATGATTTTAAAAATAATGATATAAAAATGATCAATAAACAAAATTAACATGAAATGAAAATGGAATTAGTAACAAGTGACAAAGCGGTGAATTTTAGAAGTATACTACTCTTTACATCACATCAACGTTACTCAAAAAAAAAATTCCAAATAAACTATATATTTTACATGTAGTGTTCGTATTCTTATTGAATATCATAAATAATAAACTTGTTACTATTTTGTGGCAATAAATTTACAATAATAGATGTATTGTAACATTTTTAACCACTACTTCCATGCCAAAAACGTGTAATCCCAATCTAACTAAGCACAATCACTCCATTCTTGTGGTATAAATAATATCCTCTTCCTAAAAAAAATAGTCAACAACATATTTCATCAAAGATATTCTTTTTGGTCTTGTTTCCCTGTTAAATGGATAGACAACTAGAAAATCGTATATCACAATATATGAAAATAAATTCCTAGATGATTAGCTAAAATGTAAGATGATCAAATTCCCAAGAAAAATTCATTTCTTGATGGCTTGCATTAAAATGGAACAATTCGGGCCTTAAGAGCCCACTATTTTTTAAAAAAAAAAAAACCATTTTGAGATACTCATTCTGAGATACTTATTTAGTTATGTTTCTAATTGTTTTCACAATAAAATAACTAAATAATTAATTATTATTTACATATAGCAATTAAACATCTATTTTTCTAATTTATTTTCAAAAATTAAGATAATTAAAATAAAATTATCTAATGTATATCAAGAATTAAATCTACATAAAAATATGATTATAATTAAGATTTTTATAACAATTTACTAACATTTAAAATATGTTACACATATAATATTTTAAAATCTAATATGTATGTGTGTAAGGTCACTAGCAATTTTCTGTCATCTTTCAATCATCTCATTTTGCCCATCCTTTTCGATGAGGTTCTCCTTCGTCAAATTTTGAGGGTAAGATCTATTCTACATCCACCTTGCAGCAAGTAGGTAGTTAGTCTGAGTCATCACCTATATCAACCAATGGTGTAAAACTAATAAATACATGTCTACAATGTACAAAATAATAAAATACAAGTATAACATGATATATAATAATCAACAATATCACTATTCCATAACAATATATGTCATTAAACTCAAATCAAAACAATAATAATCAGCGAATAATTATATTAATCTACAGATTCAAAGATTATAAATCATAAAGTAAAATCGAGATGTAACAATAAAATTAATATAATGTGAGAGATATAAAAAGAAAGTTAAATGATTTTAAAAATAATGATATAAAAATGATCAATAAACAAAATTAACATGAAATGAAAATGGAATTAATAACAAATGGCAAAGTGGTGAATTTTAGAAGTATACTACTCTTTACATGACATCAACGTTACTCAAAAAAAAAAATCCAAATAAACTATATATTTTACATGTAGTGTTCATATTGTTATTGAATATCATAAATAATAAACTTGTTACTATTTTGTGGCAATCAATTTACAATAATAGATGTATTGCAACGTTTTTGACACTACTTCCATGCCAAGAACGTGTAATCCCAATCTAACTAAGCACAATCGCTCCATTCTTGTGGTATAGATAATATCCTCTTCCTCAGAAATAATAGTGGACAACATATTTCATCAAAGATATTCTTTTTGGTCTTGTTTCCCTGTTAAATGGATAGACAACTAGAAAATCGTATATCACATTATATGAAAATAAATTCCTAGATGAATAGCTAAAATGTAAGATGATCAAATTCCCAAAAAAAAAATCATTTCTTGAAGGCTTGCATTAAAATGGATCAATTCGGGCCTTAAGAGCCCACTGTTTAAAAAAAAAAAAAAACCATTTTAAGATACTCATTTTGAGATTGGATTCATTTTAAATGTTGCGATCGCTTTAAATATCTTTTAACATTTGTTGAAATATCATTCTGATGTGAGAGGGTTCAGCTTGAATTTGAGTGTTATCATTATCATGGATTTCAAGAAATGAACTTGGGTTGTGATTGTGAAAGACATACCTCTCACCGTGCTAAGATTATTACTGTTTGGAGAGTCCATCTTTATATTCTGATCCTTCACAAGAATATCCTCCTCCCTATCATTCTTCCCTAAAATTGAATTATGCTCCATTTCTCTCTTGCCCTGTTCCTAACTTCGAGCAAATCAGATTTAAATTTTAATAGACCTTGGCTTACTCCCTCATATAATAGGAGGGTTAAAAGATCCCTAAATTACTCTATCCCAGCTCTCTCAATAAATTGATATATAATCAATCTCAACTAAAAATATTTTAGGTAGGGTCTCTTGAAACATCGAATAAGGGTTTGATGGATAGGGACTTTCCTCTTAATTATTTGAACATCCATAATAGATTTTTTTAAAGACATGAGAAAGGAAAAAAGGAAGACTCCCCTGTCTCTTATACCTAAAGTAGGTCAACATAGACAAGTGGTATGAATATAATCTTTTATATTTTCCTTCTAATATAATATGTTTCTTTATATATAGATTAACTTCATCCCAAAGGATTGGTAAAAATGCTTTGAAGATATCATCTTAGAAGTCATGGATTTTTTTCTTATCTTTAAAAGACAAGTTGATTTTCTCATGTTTTGGTTCTTGTGTCCTTAAAACAAATTTCATGCCCTCCATCGACATGCCTATAACCTTGGCTATACTGTCTTCAACTATTTCAAAATACATTCCTTTCAAAGAAATTGCCCTAACTTTCCAAGCATTTGCAAAATCTATAGAAAATGTTGAATCATACCCTTAATTACTTCTATATAGTTGTCCAACTTTCCTTTTCAAAAAATATGTCAAAGTTGTAAGGTTAATTCGTACTCATTCACAAGAGGAGGGCTCCGTTCTGACTCAATCTCCTCCCATAAATCTTAAGCTTGAAAATTAATAGAATCTCACCCCAAGTTAATGAAATTTTCTCTTCCATAGAATTACAATTGGAGTAAGATCGATATAAAGAAATAAAAATTAAGTTAAATGGAAAAACCACCTTTATTCATCTGAAAGCGCTGTTTTACAATTAAAACTCCCATAATATGAATATCAATTACCATAGTGATTTGATTCATACAACTGACATTTAATGGAATTGCTCCTAAAAGGATTACCATTACGACCAGTAAATTAGGATATTTTTCCATCCCAACTTGGAAGTTGAAACTTTAGTTATGAACTTTCCAACTTGGACAAAGGAGAACCAGGATTTGGGTGATGGAGTATATGAGATCGTGAGCATCAGCGAAGGGATTATGGGGATATATCACATATCTTATTATTATTATTATGGTCAAATTTTAATATTTAACTGTGATTTTTTTAATAAATAGAAATAAAATTTGTGATATATATATATATATATATATATATATATATATATATATATATATATGATGAAATGTTAAATATATTTATAATAATTTTGTATATTATTAAATGATTCTTTCAAAAGTTCAAATTCATTGTTATAATATGGGTATAAGGTCCCAAACATTAAGTTTCAATGTTATGTATGTTATGATTTATATAATTTTTTAAATAGATAAAGAATTTCGACAAACTTTTTATTTATTTGTAACTAATCAATATTATAATTATATTGATAGGTGTTTTTATAATGATGTGAGAATGTTAGTATTTAATTATTTGAAAGCCAACATTATAAAATAAAAAATAAAACATAGAGAAATAAAAATAAAATAAAATAAAAAGAACGTAAATAAAATACAAACTTTTTACTGGATTACTTCTTTTCTCATTGTTTTTACTATAATATATTTATAAATGATTATAATAATAAAATTTTAATGATAATTAATAAATAAATAATATATAGATAATCATAAGTAATATATATAAATTTTACCATATCATATTTATAAACTAGTATACATATCTTACATAAATCTATGTAAAATACATCATATCATTCTATTGTATCATTTTTAATGTCAAATATTTTTATGATAAAATTTAAAATATTACAAATTTTATATTTTCATCTCATTTTTAATGTCAAATATTTATCCTTTTAAAAAATTAAAGGGATAATATAATCTCTTAAATCAAGAGATTGACATAAATTAATATATTAAAAGTTGCAAAAATAATTATTAGTTATTAATATCCAAGAAATCAAGTATTTCATTTTTTTAGATATTTAACAAAATTACCACAATAATAAATATAAAACAAATAAATAAATTTTTAATTTTAAAGTAAATAAAATTACCATAAAAACAAATATAAAATAAATAAATAAATTCTTTATTTTAATTTTAAAGCACGCTAAAAAATATAAATTCTTTTATTTTAAATTAAATAAAATTATCAAAATAACAAATATAATTCACTTTATCATAAAATTATCACAATAACAAATATAATTCACTTTATCATGGTAAATAGATAAATAAATTCTTTTATTTTCAAGTTAAAAAAATTACCACATTAACAAATATAAAATAAATAAATTTAATTTTTTTTTATTTTAAAGTAAATAAAATTACCACAATAACAAATACAATTCATCTATTATAGTATAGTAGATAGATAAATAAAATTACCACAATAACAAATACAATTCATCTATTATAGTATAGTAGATAGATAAATAAATTACTACATACTGAGTTTTTTAAATTAATTATTAATTACTCTCTTTCACACTTCCTCATATTAAATTCTTTTATAATTTATTTTATAATGTTAGCTTTCAAATAATTAATTGTCAACCCACTATGGTAAAATTACCACAATTGCAAATAAAATTCATTTATTATATATTTTATAATTATTATTTTTAAAAAAATTTGATTTTTAATTAATTATTAATTACTCTCTTTCACACTTCCTTATGTCGGCTTTCAAATAATTAATTGCCAACCCACTCATGTCATTACACTCTCTCACCCCACCCTTGGATGCAACTGTATAATAATCATAACAATGAAATTGCAAAAATAAATCATCAAAAAAAATATTACCATATTATAATAAATAAATAGATAATAATATATTTATAAATAATCATAATAATAAAATTTTAAAAATAAATTATCATAAAAAAAAATTAACACATGACAATTAATAAATAAATAATATATAAATAATCACAACTAATTTATAGGTAACATATAGATTTTACCACATCATATTTATAAATAATCATAATAATAAAATTGTAAAAATAAATTATCATAAAAAAATATTACTATATCATAATCAACTAATTTACATTTCTTAGATAAACATATGTAAAATATATCAATAGATATTATTCTTGAGGCACCTATATCATAATAATATGTATGCTAATATATTACAATTAAAATAAATAAATATTCACCCTTGCTTCTTTTGCCATGTGGTAACTTTTGGTGAAGAAGAAACTAGGGAGGTTCTTAAATCAAAAGAATATTTCTTTATCAGGGGTTTAATCTACAAATTTGTGGATTACTGGTCAAAACTCCAGGATCTTAATAGGTGGATCTCGCAGCAATGAAAACTCATTCTCTTAGGTAAACTCGATATTTATCCTTGTGCTAAAGGCTACTTTATTCTTGTTTTTCATAATATTGAGGATAAGGACGAGATTGAGGGTCAATTCTGGAGCTTGAATCACCACCCTTTACTGGTGAAACATTGGTCCCCTACTTTCAATCCCCTCAACAAACTGATGCATATTAAACCTATATGGATTCATCTACCCAAACTTTTACTTCAGTTATGGATGGAATCTAGTTTGAGAGCTATTGGTAGTTCTCCAGGTAGGTTTTTGTGTCTGCATCCAGATACCGATCAGTGCTCTCTCACTACTTTTACTCAGATTTTGGTGAACATTGATACTTCTAAGAATTATTGGAGATCACACTTGGTCTCAAGCCATTAACTATGAAGGATCACTGTTTCGCTATCATAGCTATTTTGGCATTAGACACCTAAGTAAAAATTGTAGCCGCCTCAAACAAAAGAAAGACTCTTTTTGGTGGAAAGACTTCATCCCCAAAAACTTCATGGTACTACCTACAAACTAAGAGTGGGCCACTGATAGCGAGGACTCTGCCTCTTCTTCTTCTGAAGCCCCTGCTTCTCCTACTTCAAACAAGGATCCCAAAAGCTTGTTACATTTTGAAGATGAATTATTGGTTGATCTTATCTCTCTAAATAAGGATGTACCAATCCCAACCTCTCCCTCGAAGGAGATCTTAGAATTGGACTCATCTAGGGTAGATACTATTCCAATGACAACAACAAAAGACAAATCATAGCCCTGCACCCTAATTGAGAATGTCTCTCTAGGCCTTCAACCTGAAAACAAGGAAGGATGGTCAATGGTTCAAAAAAAGAAAAAAAGAAGAAAAGTAAAGGTCCAATGTCTCTTTGTTTAGGGGGACCCCATGACAACCTTCAAAATATCAGTGAAAAAAAGGTCAGGACACCTGGATAAGTTTGGTAGAAACTTCATAGAATTTTCCTGGTAAATGTGTGATTCAATTTGTTTCAGTCTATTTTTGTTGGAAGACCCTGATGAATGGGGATCTTACCGCCTATTTCACTACCATTGATAAAAGCATCCCATTAGAGCTTAAACATTTGATTTTTAAATCCCTCTGTTGTATAAAGTTACATGACCTTTCAAAACCTTTTTTTAATCAATTTAATAAAAAAATATTTAAAAAGTTTAATTTTTTATAATAAAACAAACATTGAAAGTAAAGATGATATCTAAAAAAAAATCAATAATAAATGACATTGAAAAGCAAAATAAACAAGGGCATGACATGACATGCCAAGCCCCTACACGGCTCTGTAATTGTAAACAAATTTAAATAAAATGAACAAAGGAATCTCCTTAGTGTATTTATTAGGGTCTCTTTCCATTGAGAAGTGACTCACATAGCGTGTTTATTGGATCATGTTTATAATAAAAATATATAGTCATGCAACAGTGACAGGATCTACTTAACTTCCACTTCAAAAAATAACCAAACCATCGGACACCCTGATTACATTATGATAGCAAGATCTTCATATCCGTTCAATCTGTTTGAAGGCCATAAATTAGCTACACATGGGAGCCATTTTAAAATCCAGAACAGGCATAGTGCAATTCTTCCAAAAGCATTGGAAAAAAGAAGAAGATGTAGAGATACATACAACTGTAGTCAAGAGAATCTGAGATTTGGAATCAAAAAGAATAAACTCAAACTTTCTAGGGAGATCTTGGATGACTTGATCCGCTGGATACGGGCCCCGATCTCTGAGAGTCCTATACACTTCTCTCAGTATAGTCAACTCATTCGCAGATTTGTTTAGACCATACTGTTGCCTCAACATCACTAAATTATCCAATGTCCCCAAACGAGCACATAATATTTCATCTATGACTGCAAAAGCCCTGCTTCACATTGGGAAAATATGTCAAACACACCCACTAATAATGATTTATAAAAAAACATTGAATCTTGCTTAGAAATGCTTGTCTGGGAGGAAGCAATGGCTGGTCCTTTTGAGTGTAATCCATGGCGCCAGCATCACCAAATTTAACACAAACAGATCCAGAATTAGCAGCAACAAAAGACTATCAAGTCTATGCCATTTTTCATTGCTTCCGCATCAACCTACGGGCTTATCTACTTTGTTGATGCCTCTGCAACTAGTTTTTTGAATACTGGAATGCATGCAGAGATAGGCGGTAACCCATCCAATTGGGACTCATGCACGCTACTTAGAATCCTAGAAAATCATGACTGCAAGTAATTCTGACATGCATTAAAACCTCTTATTTTGGCTGCCATTCCCTGAAATGACGTGAAATCGCCCATAACATCTATTTGTTTTAGACCAATTAAATTGCAGGGAAAAATAATATTCTTTGTTTCCATTAAACAGTTAGCATATTAGTTTGAGTGATTATATGCATATTGATCACTGTTTTAAACATTTGTTGCTCTGTTTGATCGAGACTACTGATAATAATCACGCAATAATGTGAGGCGAATACAATAGATAACCTTTCGAGCCAAATAATGACATGAAGATCAAACGTAAAAGAAAATCTATAAACTCTTTGAAATGTCATATGTCGATGTAACCACTTTTTTGTTAAGTTAGTTTTTCTGTTATAATGTTTATCTAGGGTGAGGGGTTATTAGTTCTACATAAACAAGGAACAAATTATAGGTTTTATATGTATTGACAAATTAATATTTTATTTTAAGTAATAATATCACATGAGGATGTGAACTTATTGATTTGGTTGTTTATTTTGTTTTTAATATGGATGAATAAACTTATTTTGCATATTGATTTTTGCTTCTACTAATTTAATATTTTATTATATTAATTTTTTTATTGTTCATTTCATTCTAAAATTCTAACATATATTATAATTAATATTAATATATATTTATTCAACATTATTTTTTATATATTTATTTATTATAATTTTTTTGGAGTTTTGAACAGTTTATTTAAATTTAAAATATATTATAATTAATATCAACAAATGTTTATTCAATATTATTGTTTTATATATTGATTATTATAATTTTTTAAAATTTTAAATGATCTATTTAAAATTTATATTTAATACGATGTAAATTCATTCATACAACCATAATCCTTAATAATATATCAATAATCATGGGTTAAAAAAAATATGCACAACTATTTAAAGTGGATGCTATATGAAACATAACATTTGGTAAAAATTTAGAAACCCTTTTTTTTTTTAAAATTAATAAAAGTGAAACCGTTTGTTATCACTTTGGAATCACTAATTTTTACAATAATAATATTGCAAAACTTTGGAACATGTGCAATTAATTAAAATTCAAATCATAATTAAATAAACTTTAATTTGAAATAGAATTGACATGCAAAAATTTGAAGAAAAAAAAAAAAAAAAAACCTTCTATTTTTAGCAGTTGCTATTTTTAGTGAGCTTCGCATGCAAGTACGTGCAGTTCTAAAAATCTCCTGAATACTGTAAACACTAAAATTAGTCTATTAGATGAATTTTAATTGAATGTCATGTTCAATCATAAAAATATACAATTTATAAAATAAAAAATTTCCTAAAAAATCAATAAACTGCAATTTCGGATCCGACCTCCTTAAAATATCATTTCATTTTTACAATATATAATTTAGAATTTATTAATTTTTTTTAAAAATTTTTAGTAAAAAATATTTTATTAGATTTGTTCTACTTTTTATTAAATCACATGTTATATTTTATTAATTTTTGTTGTATAAAATATTATAAAAATTATTTAAACAACTAATTTTTCTACTTTAACCAATAATTTTTTTTTTACATAATACTTAATTAATTTTAAAATTTAACACTCAAATATTAAATAATATTATTTTATTATATTTTTATAAAATAATCTATTTATATTAATTAAACTCATTTAAACTTGCATGTGGTGTTTTATCTCATGGAAAGCTGCTCTTAGACTTTGGGCTTTCTTTTGGTGGAAGTTTCCCCAAAAAAATTATGTTTTCTGAAGATTTTGTGGATATTAAATGAATCTTTGTGGACAGTTCAACAATTGTTTAATGTTAGTTTTTTAAGTTTTAAAATAAAATTAAAAAAAAAAAAAACAAAAAAAACCACCAACCAAACCATTGAGAGAGGCATTTTATGTGAATTTTAAAGTCTTGTTTTTCAGCTTTTTAAGATTATGGAACCTTTGAAAATCATAGTTTAACTTTATTAAATAAAATAATAATTTAAAAAAGCAGTTTTAAAATAATAAATATAATAATATTTATTTGTTTATTAAACTATTAATTATAGGTGAAAAGACTATTGTTAAGTATTATTACTTTAATTTTTTTGCAATAAATTATCATTCCAATATTTATGAGTGGAAAGAATATTAATTTAACATATAACATTATTATTATCATAACTTATTTTCATTTTTAATATGTAAAAAATATTATATAAAATATTTGTTTAATTCAAAAAATTATATTTATTATATTAATTATAATTGATTATATTTATTAAAGAGAAAAATATTTAATATATAATTTTATTGGTTAAGTTTTATTTCCTTTTAAATAATTAAAACATTTTAAAATAACATATATCTTATGAAAAAATTGACATTTATTATACACTTTATATTATTTTGATAATTACATTCTAATTACTATATAATTTTTTAACTTGTTATCATATAATTCTCTATCTTTCCTTAATTTTAAACACGTATAAAATTTATTTATAATTAATACAAAATTATTCTATAATAATTATAAGTAGAGGCCTACATACCATTTATCTTAAGAGCATCCAACATTTCTGATTGTAATATATCTATGTTCTAACAATTATCGCAATCTTTTTGAAATATAGTTATTATTTCCATATTTAATATAATACATATATAATTTCATCTACTCTATCTCAAATTAATGTTGCCTCTTTTTTATTTTTTATTATTTTATATTAGATTGAGGTCAAATTCTAATTTAGTTTTGAACTAGTCAATAAACTACAAAAGTCTATAAACATCTTGTTGGTTCTTACCAAACTAGGGTTCGTATAGTTTTTATCTCAACCATTAATATTTTCACCTTAACTAATTATACTTAATTTTTAAGTACCATTCATTGTTGTGTTGAGCTTATATTCCAACTTTATATACAAATTTTGTAATTGCTTTTCACCATCACCACCCAACTCGCTTTAAAATATATGATGGTTTTCAAATTCATTTATCAAATTTAATATATTTTCTACCCAAAACTTCATAATATTGATACCACATCCCCACACACAAAAAAAAAGAAAAAAGAAAAGAAGAGAGAGAAAAACTATAATTATATAACTAACATGGTCAACTTTACACTATTGGGGGGCAATGTTAGTAATCAATTTATTAAAACTCCAAATTACATGACGTTTCATACTTAACATTTAATCTGAATTTTGCCAAATGCATTAAACTAGGTAGAAGACCATTTTTTTTATTTATTATTAAAAAAAAATAAAAATTAGAGACATTCTTCACCAAATGCTTCAATAAAAATAGTATGTTTGAAGGGTTTCTTAGGTATGATGTATATTTTGAATGTAGCTTTTCTATTGTTCTATTTGTATAAATAATAAAATTTCTTCAAACATTGGAAAATTTTTAACACTACATATGGACAATTTATAAATTTAATTAAACATGAATTAAAGGAAAGAATGTTTTAACTGTCATGGAATTTCAAAATTTCAGTTTGAGTGCCCTTCGAATCCCAGGCTTAAACATATTAACGCCTGTCCAAATGACAAGCACACACATATATATAGATTGTGAGTTTTTATTATAATTCATGAAAGGTTAAAATTAATTTATGGGATTGAAAAAATATAATATAAAGTAAATAATAAAAAATGTAAGAATTTTATTATATTAAAAAATTAAAATATATATGTAATAATATATTATATTTAAAAATTAAAATGTATATATAATTAAAAAAATATGACTACAAAGTTTTAATTTTATAATCACTTAAACCATATTAAGAAAAAGAAATCTCAAAAAATTTAGTATGTAAATATTCCATCCACATAAGTTATTTAGACATGATAAATAGTTTCACTAATAAAATAGGAGAAATGTATTAATCTAAACAAAGGTATATATAAAGAATAAATGTGAAAATGGATTTATTCATAATATCATCAAGGATCATAGAGTGATCATTGGTTATCCAAATAACCTCTCTACAGGTTCACTAGATGCAATGCTCCAAACTTCTAGTGTTTAATTACATAATAACTCATAAATGATACAAAGGATCCTTATATAGGAAAACCAAGAGGTGAGTCACATATGTTTATTGGTTGAATGAGATGTGGAAGAGTTATCCAAAGTACATTTAACCCAAGTTCTAACATATGTGAAGATAATTATCATATTAAATGTGCTTAATACATCACATCTTGGTAATACATTTATTTAAAGTAGACTTCATATCAAGTGTGAATATCACACACACTAACACCCTCAATGAATATCATCTTAGGTGATGTTGTAAAAGATAATAAATCTTAAGTTTATAAGCATGGGTCCAAATAAATAGACATGATAATGTACCCATATATAATGAAAAAGCAAAATAATAATAATTTTTTTGTAGATGATTGGTCAATCTGATGAAGCCTCCTATGAAATGATTTGGATGTTGAGGGATGAAGTAAAGACTAAAAGTGACAATAATTGTGTCCTGTATAAACTATCATGTCATAGTACTGATACAACCCCTCCCTTGCATAAGAGAATAACTGCATGAAACTCAAACATAAAATTTATAGTACATAACTCTTTAATTTAATATAATCAATCAAATGATTGACCAAGTTAACATTGTTCAATACAAAATTATGAAGTTTTGAAAGTAAAGTCAAGGTAAAGCATTGCTTATTGATTAGGATACATATAAAGAATCTAAAAAAATAATCTTGTATGAATTTGGTTATATGGATAATAGTAACAATATAGTACATATTCTATCTCACCAAAATGGATGGGTAATAATCTTTTGCATCCACCTAGTATATAAGAATGAAAAATAAGTACATAACATATTAAACAACCAAGAAAGCATCAAAAGTATACAATGTTCCTCCATCCCCCCTCCCTTTCGCCTTGTAATATTAATTAACGAGTGAACACAAAGAAACTATCAAGATTCAAGACCTAAAAAAATAGTGTCAATATTGTAGGTCTGCAACAAATCAATAAGGCACACAAAGACAACAAAGTTATGAATCATACACATAAAAAATTACAAAAATGAGAGTGCCCAATATGCTACATGAAGTACTCAACAAGTCATGTGATAAAAGGTTTTGTGAAACAAGATAAAAACACATAAAGTTAGACATAACTAGAATAGAAAAGCCTCGATGACATATTATAAATTAGTGTAAGTGAAATATATATCTAAAAAATACATCCATAAGATTTTTAATGCATTAAGGGGAGATCATCTATGAAATCTATATTGAATGCAAATTAATATGATTCATAGTTTAAATAAATAAGTTATTATGTTGAAAAAATAAAAATGATTCATAATTTAAATAAATAAGTCATTATGCTGAAAAAATAAAAATATGAATCAACATTACACTAAGTAGATATTACAATTATGAAGAGTGTGAAGAAACACACACTTTAAAAAAAAGGGCATGCAAATCTAAATTATAAAATAAAATATATATTTTTTTTAAAGTTAAAAATTAATCTAAAGCTAGTGAAGAAAAGAAGAAAAAAAACTATAATTTATAAAATTTTGGGTTATCAAAATGAAAAATCGACACCACCATTGTGTAGATTTTAAAAAAAATAAGAAAGGATTAAAAAATCACACTCCCAATGGACTCATATCTAATCCACAGTCAAATATTAAAGCTAATAATTTGTCTTGATGTACTAAAAAATCTGAAATCTAGTCCCAAAAACATGTTAGATGAGTTAAAAATATTCTTTTTATTCCATTTTGATCATTCTTACCCTTGCGAATTATCTAGTTTTACATAGAACATGATCTACATTACTAGAAAAATGAGTTCATGATGTTAAATTCAGGTGAAATAAAATTCAAAGCTATTTCTCTAGCACTTTGAATGCAATAGAAATATCTAATTCATAAAAACAAAGTGAAAAATTACTAAAATATATTTAATGAAATTTTTCCATATGTAGAACTATAATAGGTATATGAATCCAACCGAAAGAAAATCTAGAGAAGAAAAAATAATAGATTGGATATGTAAATAACTTTTCATAAAATTGAAATTACTTCATTCAAATGACCCTAACTTTGCAAAATTGGCTCAAACTAACAAATTACCAATGTAATTAAAAAATACCCTAAGGGTTGGATTAAAGATGCAAATCTAGCATCAAACAAAATATATAATGATTTTTAAAACTGTATAAATGTTGGCACATAAATGCTCTAGCAACAAATAATTGCATGTCTAGTATAATTTTTAAAATATCAAAAGTGTAGGCACAAAAACTTGTTTTTGCTCTAAAAAATACCTAATGGGAAATATTGAAAACCTTAGAAGGGTTGCCACAAAAAACTACAAAGGGATTAGAGGAGTTACATGAAAATATCAAACTTGCTAAAAAAATTTATAGAAATCTACAATGGTTATTCATGAAGAATGATTCTAATCCCTTGAATATAATACCATATTGGGCACATAACAAAGCTTTGATGCCATATTTAGGAAGACAACGCTTATAACTAAAACTATGTTATGAAAGAGAAATCTCAATAACTTTAACATGTAAAAACTTCATCCACATAATGTACTCAGGAAAAAAAAAAAAGATTCACTAATAAAATGGCAGAAATATATCGATCCAAACAAAGGGATATACAAAAAAAAAGTGTGAAAATAAAATGTTACACAAAAATAATATGGATTAATAAGTGATCATTAATTCTCCTAATGACTACATCTCTACCAACTCAATAGATGCAATGCTCCAAAACTAATACTTAATTGTATAATACCCTATAAAAGACACCATAATTTCTTATGTAAAAAAAATAAAAAATGTATGAGAAATATTTATTATTAAGATGAAACATTCTCCAAATAAAACATTCTCTAAAATATACTTAACCTTTCTCATATCTATAATGATAATTACCATATTAAATATGTATAAAACATAATATCTTGATAACACATATATCTTAAATAGATTTTATATAAATATGAATATAACACATACCAAACATTACTTTTATTTAATTTTGAAAAAGACTTAAAATTAAAAAAAAAAAACCTTCCAAATAAAAACAGATCATTATAAAAATTAAATTTCTAATCAAATATTAACAAAGATTAAACTCCCTCTCAAAAAAAGGTCAAGCATCTCTTTAAATTGCATTAATTTCAATACAAGACAAAGCATACCTGACAAAGAAGTCCCTGCTTTCGAGGGTCATGTGCGTGGGCCTTAGTCTGCGGCTAAGCATTTACTTCCGGCAACGTGCTGAAATTGGGAACGACGTCTTTTAACGTGATATCTACCAGTAGTAGAGATGCCGCTATATTTGAATGCATTCATTAGTTTGTGAGCGTGTACGGTTTTAGGCCATAAAATTTTGGAGATAGCGATGCGGTTCGATTGCCACCAGAAGTTTACAGTGTACCCGTCTTCTGCAATCTAAATAACACGACGAGAATTATTTCCTAAGCGCCTTACAATTGCACTGAAAGCTACACTAAGTAGCAGCATGCTTACGTTTTGAAAACGACGAGAACTATTTTGATAATTGAAAAAACTATATATATCTGTGTGTGGGGACTAGAGAAGAATAATCTTTTTATTATTTATATATATATATGGAAGAGGTTATTTTTTTCTAGTCTCTCACACATAGATATTACGGATGAGATTATTCTTTTTAAGTCCACACATGGATATTATGAAAGATATTATTTTTTTATATTATACACACAGAGACAAATAAAAGAGGTTATTGCTCTCTAGTCATCCACACAAATATTACGGAAGAGATTATTCTTCTCCCCTCCCTGCCCACACACACACACACACACATGGAAGAGGTTATTCCTCTCTAGTCATTCTTTGCCCTCACCCCCTCTGCCTCCCTCACTCACACACACACACATGGAAGAGGTTATTCCTTTCTAAACCCCTTAGCCACCCACCCCCTTGCCCCGCCCTCTCCCATATGTGTGCATGTGTGGGGAGGAATAACCTCTTTCATATATGTGTGTAAAGGAATAACCTCTTCCATTAGAATATTAATTGTGTGTGTGTGTGTGGGGAGGTAATATAGAAGAGGTTATTCCTACCTAACCCCTCACACGCACAAGCGCGTGCGCGCACACACACACACAAAAAATATGCATGTGTGTGTGAAGGGTTAGGTAGGAATAACCTCTTCTATAGTACCTTGCATGAAGAACTTTCTTTTTTTATGCCAATTTGAAGCATCACCAAGTGCGATATCTCAGGATAGAGAAGAATTTTAAATTTGTGTTTTCCCTCCCTATGTTATTAGATTAATGCTTGCTAATAATTTAATAAAAACTAATTAAATTTTAACTTATATGTATGTAACATATGAATTAAAATTATTAAAATAGTTAATATTCTATTAAAAAGGTAGTAAGGTAGTAGGCATCATATAAAGGTTACGTGCCCTAATTAATAGGATTTTTAGAAAGTTACAATCTTTAAGGTCCTATTCTAGCTAGTGGGCTTGACTCATTTGTTTGAGTGTGTTGGAAGTTGTGTAATAAGAATAATTGTGTAAGAAGTTTATATGGACATGTATGTGAATTGAATGTTGTGTCAGGGTTGTTGATTGTAAAAAAACTCAAGTGTGTAAGAAAAGTGTGGGTCATTTTATGACATGAAAGGACTTATACAAGGTATGGGACTCCTTTCATTCAGTGAGTTTGGGGAAGAGGAATTTGACTCTCTTTTTATTATGTGAGGAGTTTTGGGGAAGAAGAATTTGAATTGGGAATGACGTCTTCTAATGTGATCTTTACTAGTAGTAAAGATGTCACTATTTGAATAGATTCATTGTGTGAGCTTAGAACATGTAGATGGGTGAACGTGTGTGGTTTTACGTCATAAAATTTTGGAGATACAATGTAGTTTTATTGCCACCATAAGTTTATATTGTATCCAACACAAAGATGAGCCTATCATCTTCTGCAATCAAAATCATTAAATTTCTTTACGATGTAAATGCAAAAATTTAAAATAGATCGAGATTGTTACATTACAAAATTCGAATAAAATGGGTTTCATGTTGTCCTGAAATGTCATGGTTTACTGTTTTGGTGAAATTTTACATTTATAATTCCATTGATCTAAGATCAAAGTCCACAAATGGCATGCTCTATGTTAAGTAAGAAAAAAAATTTCGTTTAAGAGAGGCTATAATAATTCAATAAGTTATAAGTGCTTTGTTAGAGATCTAGGTTTGGTGTCTTGATGAGGACTTACATTTACAAGTTCATTTTTCTGAAAATGAGATTAACTTATTAGCACATTCCCTTAAGCTTAACTAACACTCACAAATTGATGAGATCCACACTCTCCATGAATCATAAAATTTATATCAAAAAATATTAAATATTATAAAAAATGTGATTTGTTATTAAACAAAAATCAATAAATTAATGAATATTTGATAATCTTACCTAACACATTCCACCAAGTAAATGTAAAAAAATTTAAATATGTGACTTAGAGTTTTGTACTGCAAATCTCTGTCCAACTAAACCTTTTTCTAACAAGTGTTTCTTAATCGACTGCTGCCGATATCCAATGTGCTGCCAAAATAATGATAATTTACTTCAAGGTTTAGAAATATTAGACAATTACAAGTGTTCTCAAGCATTATAATAACTAGCAATTACCCTAAAGGTGCAAAAGACGCTGGAAGAATTGGAAGAATCATTTTTTTCCCAATCATATATTTTAATATATTATATTATATATTTTTATTTTAATATTATATGTTTTAATTGCAATATATTATAATATATATTTTAATACATTGTATATTTCAATATATATTATAATATGTATTCATTATAAATTTTAATTTTTGATATATTTTAATATATTATTTTACTTTATATATTTTAAAATACTCTTTAAATTTTATATTAGTATTATAATATTTATTTATATTTATATAATAAATATTTCTCAAGGTTGAAGTGTGGCAATAGTTATATATTATTTTATAATTAATATTTATAATTTTATATGTATAGTATTAAAATTTAAAATTAACAATATATTATATATTTGATTATATTAGATATTTTATTATCTTATATAATTTATATATTATATTATATTATATTTATTATGTTATATTATATGATAATATTTTATTATATTAGATATTTTTATATTGAATTTTAACATAATTATTAATATAATATATCTATATATTTTATTATATTATATATTTTAATATTGAATTTTAACCTAATTTATAATATAATATATAATTATATATTATATTAAGATATATTATTTCATATATATATAATATTAATCTATAATACATAATATTATATATATATACAAAAATTATATTTAAAATATTAATATATAAAAAATAATAATATAATATAAATATATTTAATCATATGATATTATTTTATTATATAAATTTTAAATAATAATATTAAAATTATATATATTATTATACATATTTTTATATTATATAATACATGGATTTTATTATAATATAATAATAGTAATTTATAAATATTAATATTATATATAAAATTTTAAAACATTCAATTTAAATATAAGGTTTTTCTTCCAAGTGTCCCAAGTGTCCCACCATGTGGTGACATGTTGACATGATAATGAAAAATCTCCAAATATAGAGTTAATAAAACTAATGCAAAAAATGTCAATTGTATTCTTTCCCTAATTCACCAGTGTAAGATGGCATCACAAGGTTATGTAAAAATATGAACGTTTTAGGGAAATTCTACATCATTGTTGTATATAGTATGAATACAAAATACAATTTATAATAATATCCTATTTATTATTATTATTATTATTATTTAATATTATGTTATATCATAATATATTATATATAATTATTTTGTAATAATACTTATATAATATATAATATAATAATATGTCAGCCTCACATAATTAGGTTAATGATAATCCCATGTCATAAACCTATGTTGATTTGCTCATCGACTACCTACTAAATTGCTTAGCAAGCAACATGAGCTCCATGTGCCCTTTATCCCATCATGAGCTCCCATGTGTCCTTCAAAATCATCATTCTCACACCAGTGCACTCTTTGTCCTATCTCGACCTTATCATATTTTTCAGTTGCTTGAAAATCTCTTGCTACTCTGTGATACACATTGAAATATGGAAAGATTGGATTCCTATCTGTTCCACGCTCCATTGTTCTTTCATTTTGCTTGATCATCATTCCATTTGTATGTTAGTAATCTGAGTGATCCTCTTCCTTGAAATATATTCTATCTTCTTCATAATCACTTGAGTCTCCCTAAGAATTAGTTGTCTCCCTTTCTTTGTTTTCCATACACTCAAGCTAGAGCCTACCTAATGGTATTTGTACAAATTGATGGAAAAATAACTTCACCAGGTTCTCTTTCTCTCCACCTAGTTCACTCTTGGTCCTCGTTGTCCTCTTCCATTCACCGGGTTCTTCCCTTGCCACTAACCTCTTTTAAATTCAATTTTTTCATAAACATCTTTTGCCCAATTTATGGTTTTATGATAAGGCACAAAGGTGTTACATCTACAACGACTCATTTCTCTACATGCTTGGATATAATCTTCTATTTCAGTTTTATTTTTCTGGGGTTTTTTTTTCTAATCATCTTGATTTAAGATGAGTTATGTCTTCATCAAGGGATCATAAACAATAACTCATGCTTCACATAAATGCACCCTACTTGAATACAATTTTTAATCTCAAATCTAGTGTATTGTCACAAACTATTCACTCATCTTTTGATGCCATAACTACACCTTATATTTAGTAAGTATTTTCTATTTATTTGTAAGGTAATTTATTTTTTTTATAAATGGGTAGAATAAACTGGATTTGAATTTTATCTCTTTTTTGGACACAGTCATTATTCTATTTTACCATGATTTGTTTCTTGTGTTAGGGTTTTTTCTGAGCTTATCAAATCATTTATTGTATTATCCGCTCACAATAGTCATGTTTCTCATAGTAAATACTTGTAAAGACTCACTCATTGTGTCTAATACTTCTGTAGATACAATTAATCAATTTGAAACTCAATCTTACAATAATTTATACAAAAATTCTCACATTAATATATATGAATATTATATCTTTTATATAATTTATATAAATATTATATTTATAATATACATTTTAATATTATATTACATTATATAATATATATTGTAATATATTTTATAAAAGATATATATTTTAATGTTATATTCATTTGTATAATATATATTATATTATAGCCTAGGGCATACAATTACATGACCATCAAATTCTATCCATTTAAAAAAAATTATTAAAAAAATAATAAATCTTAAAATTCCCAGTAAAAAGTAGCCCTACGTATTGAATTGGAATTTTTTCAATACTAAAATAGTGATTTTTTGTATAATTTGGTTTGATTATTAAATCATTATGATAGTATTGGACCAGTTTAGTAACACTATCAATGATGATATTTAATAATATCAATAGAGATAGATAATATTCAAAGAATAATGAATCATTTTTTTTAATGTAAACTATATATTTATTTACCGGTAATGTACATACTCGGTAGCGTATAAGACACCAAATGATTATAAAAAATTCCAAAACAAATATAATAACTATGATGCCATAAAATATATAAGTGAATTCACATGATGCTAGGTGTAAGGGATTATAAATTTGTATTTATTCTTCAGGTCCAACATTATAGTTTATGTTCTTGGGAGCTACCACATCTAACACATTGCCCTTGTTATTCAACACTAACACTAACAATATAATAAATGTCTCTCTTCCTTCAACTCAATCAAGGTTTTAAATCTTGTCCAGGCAAATAAGTGAAAGCATTTAGTTAGGCATAGAGGCAAAAATGTGATGCCATACTAGGAAACAAAATCTATTTACACAATAGTCTAACGCCTGAGGAAAACTATCTCAATTGATCATAATACTCTCGGCAATCTATAGTTATGATCCTTTTTCCATGCCATACTACAAGGACTGCAACATCCTCCCTTTGATAGGTAAAACATCGATATTATAGGTTTTGTTTAACAGTGAAAGTTCCCAGAAGGAAAATGGTGATTCTAAACAAGCTTTTGCTTCCTAGTTTATATTGACATATTCTACTATGAGATGCATTTTATTTATGTTCTAACAGCAAGGGTTTGCATGTGATTTTACATCTTAAAAAGTCATTATGATTGTTAGGGATCACCAAAATTAACCAAGGAATTGAAGAGGGATGTTTTTGTCTATGCATTGTCTTGAAAATAAAAGACACTAAGTGGGATGATAGAAGGGAAAACAAAGGATTTCCATAGGTAAATAATACAAGAAAAGAAGGTTCAACTAAACAAGAAACTAATAGGTAAAAGTCAAGACATAAGGAAACATTAAGTAAGTTTTATTTTAAAATTTTATCTTTATCTTATTGAGATATATGGTCCAGATATTGAATAAGAGCATTGTTTCACTGCAAATTTACGATGTGAAAGGGCATTAAGAAATTAGATGGTATATTTTCTGCTTTATGTTCATAATTTGGGCATATATTGGCTGAATCCAACCACACTTTTGTGTGTGTGTGTGTGTGTGTGTGTGTGTGTGTGTGTGTGTGTGTGTGTGTGTGTGTGTGTGTGTAGTTAACAAAAAAATGTTTTAGATTAATAACTGGAGAAACCCTTCTATTTTTTTGCCATTTGATAATTGCTGTGTGGGTAATTATGCTTAATATTGCTAGGTATGTAGAGGCCACAATACATAATAGCAAAAGGAATATCTGGCCAAATTGATTCACATATCCTAAGACTTCTGTATAGTGGAGTAATTGAAACTTTTATGTAAGCGAGAAAAGGGTTTAATGGATTTTTTGTTTTTATTTTTGGATTCCACAATGTCTTTCCTTTTACTAATAATGCCTCCTATGCTAGAAATGATTAGCTTAGGATCACAAATCTTTATTGAAATTTAATATATTCAAAGTTGTGAGATAATATTTTATATTATTGATGCTTAAGGATCAGTTAGATACATGGAATGCCTCCTAGACTTATTCTTAGTGATGTATGACATCAACAAAAGTCTCTAAATGTTAATGACCTTTTAATCAGAATGGTGTTATGCTCAAAGTTCTTCACTTGGGGAAGAGGTAAATATGGGTAACTAGGACATGGATATGTACAAAATGAGTCTAAACCTTTATAAGTGAAAGGCCTTGCATATCATATGATTATGTAAGTCATATGTGGAAGTGACCATACCATGGCTATCAACATTGAAGGCACTCTCTTTTATGTAATTATTTAATTTAGAAGACTTATTTATACTATCATATTTATTATGTGGGATTTTATAGTTTTATAAATAACCATGAATTGAGCTGAAGTATCCTTCAATGATTGAGAAGTACGTGTCAATAATTCTGGCAGTGCCCAGGAGGCATATGTTGCCCTTAACAACAAGCATTATTTTTAAATTTTATGTTTAAATTAATGTTAGGTGTGGAAATTAAGTTTGTTAACAAATTAAATTTAAACAAAACAATGAAATTCATTTTCATTTTTGGATTGAATGTCCTCTTTGATGTTGTTTTATATTATGGTAAAATCAGGTTTTGAAGGGACCCCGAAACCCTACACAAGGAGAAAAATTAACCTTAAAGCACAACTAGGTTAACAAAAGAACCTGATTACAGAACAGAACCAAAACTAGGTTTTAAAGGGACCTGTTACCAACAAATAAGACCATAAAAAACCGCTGTCAAAACACTGATCTGAAAGTTTACCAACTGGAATAGCATGCTAAACAAACTTCCAGACCAGTAACTAGTAAACCAAAAAAGTGACCAGTTTACTGCCCCCAAAAAACCACTCAGCAGAATGGAACTTTGGATGAATCTTTTAAATTAAGATTTTTCTTTTTGCATGACCGAAGATTCATATCTAGAGGAGGGACCAAAGGCTTAGACTTCTTTCTTCTAACTGCTGTCCACCCTTCCTCTACCTTAGTTGCCTCAGCAACCCATGCCTCAGAAGACACTGATCTTTGGACACCAGTAGGCATTAACTCCTTATGAAAGTCAAACACAGTCTGGCTCTTAGAAAGATCCTTCAAAACAGGGGAAGAGACCAACACCACCTCCTCAGGCTCAGCTGTATCACCAACTACAGCCTCCTCAGAAGCTTCATTTGAATGATTCTCCAGTGATTCCTCTTCATCTTTCGATTCAGATTGCAACCTATCCTCATTCTCGGTCTTGGATTCTGTTGTTGTTTCCAGAGGTTGTTTGTCCATGCTATGTTCAGAGAGATCCTTTGGCCACCAAGAAGGTGAACATCTGGGGATGGTTTTCCCAGCACCACAACGAGCAGCAATATGTCCCGTCTGGTGACACTTCTTGCACCGAAAGGGGATCCCCTCATAATCCAGGATTTGTGTCCAGGTACCCCTTGGGGAATCAATGCAAATCGCCTCAAGAAGGCCCTTTGAAACATCCAGATCAACCAAAAATCATGCACAAGTCGAGTGGTAACTCTTCAAACTGTCTTCTTCATATAAAAACTCCCCTATTACATTTCCTATGGTTTTATAAACTGCCTCTTGCCACAAATGCATCGGAAGATAAGGGAGCCGCACCCATATAGGGATCTTGTTAAAGGATTCCGAGAGAGGATTAAAATCCTTATGCCAAGGTTTGGCCATAAGAGGAAATGTGCCCTGCCAAGAAAAATTATTGTGACACAATATAGACTTTCTATCTTTAGGGCTTTGAAATACTACTATAAAAAAACCCCTGGCGCAAGGCAGAATTTGGCCATCTTTTATTTGCAGCCAACTCTTGGCTATCCAGTTCTGTAGATCTACAAACAAGGGCCAGAAACCTTGAAAATGAAAAATGGCAGCACAAGAGGTAAACCGTTTTTCCTCTTGGAAGATATTTCTGCTAATTCAGGGTCTAGAGTTACCCTAATAGGTTTTAAAGCACTTACAGGTGATACGCGGGTAGGTACAGGTGTTGTATGAGGCAGAGCATCATGTATATCTGCTTTAAAGGCCGCCACATCCGCATAGGTTCTCCCTCCAGGTCCCTACCCTGAACCAGGAACATAGGCCGGACGCACGGCAGTAATATCTTCAATCCCCATAGCAGAAATCCCTTTGGGGGTATTCTGGTTCCTCCCTCTACTGACTGAAGAAACCTCCTCCGTAACGGCAACCACAGCCTCACCAGCCACTCGGTTCACAACATCCAATTTCAAATATTTTGGGTTCGCGCGCGCAGGACCCATTTGAGCGCTATATTATTCCTCTTTGATGCTGTTATTTATGGTGAATATTTTGTATTTCGAGATTCTTATTTTTTGGAGGATCACGTGTCAGCGTTGGAATGTGTGTAGATAACATATGCTTTCTTTTGTCTCTTGTGAGACAAATCTAGGGGCTTCACCCCACCGTATAAGCCTCCAACTTAAAAAACATTATAGGATTTTTTTGTTTTTTTATTTTTCTTTAATTTTTGTGTGATACATTATTTCACTTTGTGTGATAGGTTATTCCCTGAGTGCCTTACAATTGCACTGAATGGTACAATAATTAGTAGCATGCTTACATTTCAAAAATGATGAGAATTATTTTGATAATTAAAAGTAATAATAATTTTCCTTTTTCATGGGTACACTATTTAGAATTTAGGCATGTCAAATTTAATTAATCAACTTTAATTTATGATTTACACAATTCTAGTATATAAAATGCTAAAAATATTGATTATAAAATTATGTTTTATTGACAGATTAGGGTTTTAAAAAATTTGTTAACTGGTTATGTGGAATTGATCCTACTTGGACCTAATGTTGTAGTTGAGATATTTTTATCACTTTTATTGTCGGGAAACAAGTTCAAGTAAATCATCTGAAAGATTCTAAAACCAACATAAATGAAATTTTATATATTATTGACTATCGTAGTTTATCATGAAATTAATTACAAGAAGTTTTCTACTACAACATAAATCACACATCAACATATAATAAATCTATTGATTCATATGATATCAAAATATATTTGGTTGGAGAGAAATAACTTCATATTCATTTGTGTGTGTGAGACTAATATTCTAATGAAATAATGGAAGAGGTTATGATTAGGGAGGAATAACTTCTTCCATTAGAATATTAGTTATGTATTCCTCTCTAGTCTTCCACATAGATATTATGAAAAAGATTACTCTTCTTTCTTTTTTTATATATACACACATAGAAGAGATTATTCCTCTTTAGTTCCCCACATAGATATTATAGAAGAGATTATTTTTCTCTAAATCCCATCACCTCCCCTCCATCCCCCAGCCCCACACACCCCTAAAAGAGGTTATTTCTCTCTAGTCCCCACACATAGACATGTGTGTGGTGGAATAACCTCTTCCATGTGTGTGTAAAGGAATAACCTTTTTATATAAATATTAATTATGTGTGTGTATGTGGAAGAATAACCTCTTTCACACACACACACACACACACACACACACACACACACACACACACACACACACACACACACAAGTGTGGTTAGATTCAGAGTCTTCCTCCTTCCCATACTAGGTCACCACTACAAGGCAGAGCTTCTTTTTTTACTGTTAGCAGAGCTTTACCTATACATACTCCACCTAGATTTGTTATCCCCACTTTCCATAATCAAATCATGGCAGTTCAAGGCCTCTGGGGTAACTCTTTTGGCCCACTCAATTTAACTCCACCTCTATATGAGCTACCACGTAGTAACAAGAAGAATTTACCCAAATTCTATGGTTATGGGAGAGTTCATCCTGATGAACATATTACATCCTTCAACATAGCCTATGGCGTGATAGGCATGGAGTATGAGGATGTAATAGTCAAGCTGTTTGTAGAAACATTGCAAGGTGCTACTGCAGACTGGTTCTATCATCTACAGGCTCAATCAGTGACTGACTGGAAAACCCTCAAAGCTAAGTTCAAAGCAAGGTTCAAGCCTACAGAAGATGCACATGCCCTACTAGCCCAGCTCACACAGATGAAGAAAGAAACTCATGAACCTATGAGGGAATTTATTGCCAAATTTGACAAGCTAAGGAACATGATTCCTATAATTGCTCAGCCAACACCTGAGAACCTTAAATGTTTCTTCATCAACTCACAGCGACTTGAAGTGATTTTTTTGCTGAGACATGATGGACACATAGACCTTGCAACTGCTCAGGATTTGGCCATTGAGGTGAAAGATGACCTTATCTTGTTAGGAAAGATAATGAGAGATCCTAACAAAGGTAAATCTTCTTCATCTTCTAAATATCCACCTACAGGCACCACTGATCTAATGGTGCAGAAGCTGGCAAATGAGTTTCTTACTTTTAGGAAGTAAATGGTGCAAGGGATGTCATCTACCCCTTCGTACAGAGATATACCAAGGAGGACATTCCCTAATCAGTCATACCAAGGCAATGCTGCTAGGAATCAAGGGCAGCCAAATCATCTTCCTCCCCCTCAGGGGAATTTGGCCATTGAAGCACCTCCAACCAATTCAGTAGTTGGATATCTTGAAGCAGAATCATATATCTCCTTCCAGCCTAAGTTGAACCTAAAAGATGACACTGATCTCTTCATAGAGGGAGAAAAAGAATTAGCTGGTGACTCCAACATTGGTTTCCTAAATTACCAAGATGAACCCAGAAGTGAAGGTAAAGCAGTTGAGGGATCATATGCTGTGTTCACCTGATCTAAGAATTAGTCAACCCAGCAAGCTGATAAAGAAAAAATAGAGGAGTGAGCTTAGCCTACAAATTCAATTGCCAAATGAGGAACTTCTTTTCCTTTCCAGCCAAAGGACCCAGTGAGTAATAAAAAAGTAAGTACCTCAAATATGCCTTCACCTTCAACTTCAATTTTGCAGATCAATCCTCTCCCCCATAAAAATTGGAAGGATGAACTTCCTTCCTCTGTTCCTAGTCCATTTCAGTCATTTGACATAGTCGACCATGTCAAGAAGACCAAACTTCAAATGACTGAGTTTGAATATTTACAAGCCAACCCTGAGTAGTTGGATAGGTTGGTTGAGTGTGTGAAGAATAAAGCCATCCCTATAAGACAAGATGTTAAGAAGGTAACTCATGATCCCCCAAAGAACATGTCCATCCCAAAAAATATTGTCATTACTCCTCCTACTACCCTTGGAAAAATAGAGCCTTTCTATGTTTACATTTGATAAATGGTCACAAGTTGAGCAACTGCATCATTGATTTCAGAGCTTCAAAAAACGTCATGCCTACCAAAGTGGTAGAATCTCTTGGTATCACACTGACCAATACATTTGGGAGATGCTTCTCCATGGAGAACAAACAAGTCCCTTTGCTGGGACAAATCAAGGATGCCCAATTTACATTTGCAGCCTTTCCAAAAAAGAGAATCAAGATGATAGTCATGGTGGTTGACGTCCCAGCCTCATACGGCATCCTTCTTGGATGAAATTTTTACAAGGATGTTGGATGAGAATTGAGCATGGAACTGTCTGAGGTGAGGATCCCTGTCAAAGGTGTCATGAAGAGGCTGCTCCCTGAAAAGGAGGAAAAATATGTTGTCACTCAAACATCAGTGCCTAAAGTTCAAATTCTGTTTGAGTCTTTAGTCGTAGGTAAATACTTCTTATCCACGGAGGAGGTTCATGTGGCATCTGATGAAATTCCTAAATGTGACAGCCTGACAATCAATTTAGACCAAAAAGTAGAAGAATTGGCAAGACACAGTGCAAGCCCAGAAGAATCCTCCCCTCCAATTAAAGAGAAATCTAAGATAAAAGCAGTTTCTGATGGGGTGTGGATTCTTGAATTCAATGGCAGTTGTTCCTCTACCAGCTCTAGAGCTGAGATTATTCTAATATCTCCTCAAGGAGATATTTTTCCTTCTTCATACAAGTTGTAGTTTAGTAACACCAACAACACTACTAAGTACAAATCTCTATTGCTTGGATTGATGGCCGCTCAAGACAGAGGCATCAAACTCCTTCACACCAAAGGAGATGTTGAGCTGGTGGTTTGTCAGGTGAGGAACCTATGTCAAACCAAGAATAAAAGATTGTGACATTATCACAATCTGGTATGGAATCAAATTGAAAGTTTTAAAGCTTTCAATATTTTTTTACTGCCCAAAGAGCCTCATAATCATGTAAATTTATTGGTTGTTCCTGCAACCTTCATGGTTCCTCACCCTAATTTCAAAGATAATAGGTACACTATCAAACTAGTCTTTCAACCAAGTGTACCTGATAATGCCAACCATTGGCAGGAGTTTAATGCTAAGAATCAAATCATGTGCTTCACTAGACCAGAAGAGCAACAAGTTATGGTAGTGGACCATATTGCTGCATGCCAAAGTCAGGAAAAGGAGCTCTTCACCAAGAGAGCAAGGATTTATGGTTTTCATATTGGAGACCACATCTTGCCATGGGGCAAGAAGAGAGAACCAAAAGGAGTACATAGAAAATGTGATTCATAGTGGAGAGTTCCATTCGCCCATCACTGATTCTGGGGAGAAAATAGTTTCTTGCTGATATATCAAGACATAACGCCATTTTCACTATCTCACAGTCGGTGCATCTGAAGCACTTCAATTCTTGAAGTATCAGATAAGACCATCTGTACATATGTATATTTATATAGTCTTTATTTCTATTTTGTGCTTTTCATTTTTGTTTTTGGCACCTTTATTTTTTGGGTAGCATGACTCCATAGCCCAATGGCATACTTGAAGGCACTAGAGATTCTAGTTTTTACTCCCCTTAGTTGTTTCAAAATTTCAACTATAGGAAGTTCCCCAACTGGAGCCAATTGTTGTTCCCAAAATTTGTCACTCATTTTTGAGACAACATATGAACTGTTTTGGTCTTACAGGCCAAAATTCTCTTTTCCCTTCTCAAAAAATTGTTCTGAGTATTCAAATTCTTCATTATTCAAGCTTTTTCAGCTAACAGACTCTGCAAGCTTATTTATACAAAATCCATAGGCTTATTTCTATGGACTCCACAGGGTGATTTCTATGGACTCCGCATGTTGATTTCTATGGACTCTTCTAGCTTATTTCTATGGACTTTGCAGGCTAATTTCTACAGACTCTGCAGGCTAATTTCTATAGATTTTGTAGGCTAATTTCTATGGACTCTATAGGTTTATTTCTATAGATTCCATAGGCTTATTTATATAGACTATGTAGGCTGATTTCTATGGACTCTGCAAGAAAGAAACAAGTTCCCAACACTTAGGAAATTTCATAGTCGATTCAATCGAAAGGTTCAAAGGAAGGTGTCCTAAAGCCAAGGGCAAGTGCCTTTGCGAAGGGAAATGAACCAAAGGGAACAAAAAGATACATTTCAGAAAGATTTTTAGTGGCAAAATTTTACAAGTGAAATCCTTCAGACATTTTGTCCGAAGGAATGATCAAAGGCCCAGTGGGAAGCAACTAAGGAAAATGAAAGAGATCTTTAAGACAAAATGCTCGAAGGAATTCCTTCAGACATTCTGTTTGAAGGATTTGAGGAAGAAGGCCACTCGAAGGACCCCAAAGGAAAAGTACCCTTGCAGGGGGCTCTCGACGACCAAGAAAAGGACCTCCCCCAAGTCCTGAAAGGACACTTTCCCTTCAAAAGGATTCAAAGACTAAGCTCGATCAAAGGAAATCTGAAGGAATTGACCAAGGGGTGATGGGCCTGTGGACGTCAAAGTTGGGCACCATGAACTAGCTGTTAGAATCCAGACGTTTGATGATGTCCCAAAAGCCATCAAATTCAAGGTAATAAACTAGTCGTTAGCTTTCAAATGGTGATGGGTATGCGAACGTCAACTTTATGGCAATGAAATAACCATTGATCTTTAATGGCTTGAGCATAGACCTAAATGCATTCAAAGGCCTTAAGGCCAAAAGGAAGAACCACTGGGAAGATAGCCCCAAGAGCTCAAATTATAGGAAAAGATAAAACTAGGAAGAGACAAAGCGGGGGAAGGACAAAAGTCAAGAGTGAACTCAGCAACTAGCAGAAATGGGAAAAGATAGCCTGAGAGCTCAAATTGCAACAAGAAAGAGGGAAATACTAGAAATATCTACATATGAGTTATTTCTAGTAGGTGGAATAGTCCACCAAGTAGACATCTGAGCTCACAAGCATTAAAAGGCGTGGCCTATTTTTCTTCCTTGACATGAAAGCGAGGGGATAGCTGTGTACCTATTGGGAGAAATGTTAGATGACCCATGTTGAGGGGAAGATATTATGAGATGAATTGACATGCCAAAGTTAAGGTAGATGCCCTTTTCCAGCATGGCCCCTTAACAAAATTGAAAATGCATTCAAGGCATTGAATGCAGCATGGGCCATTCTATGAAACAAAGTGCCAAGCCTTTCTAGGCTGCTATATATTATAATCTCTTATTTTATGTAGGAGAGATCTTTTTGGTTATAGAAGCAAAAATCTATCAAAATTGAGAGGCGATCACTGAGACTTTGAGCTTAGATTGTTAATCATATTTCTTTATTTGAATGAGAAAGTAGGTTACTTTTAGACTTTGTGCTGTAATAGCTTGTGTCATTTATGAAATTATTATTATGTCTATTCCTAAAGGTGTTCTTGTCCATTGAATGAAATAAGCAAAACTAGTGGAAGTAATTAGGAAGGTGTCCTGAATCCAACTGTGGGAAGACTTTGTGCTGCCACCATTGTCTTTAGTGTGTTTTCTATTTGTTTCTATGTAAAGGATCTTGGGATGAATTTGTGCCCCCATTATCCCTTGTATTTCAATCTTGGGTAGTCAAGGTGGAGACTTTGTGCTACACCTTTTTCTACTAGTTACTATGCCCCTTGTTACCAGATACTTGTTACTTGTCAGATAGAACTCCTATTGTTTGCTGTAAGACCACTTCTGAAAGAAGAGAAGTGCCTTTAGTGTTTTCACATGGATTTCTCTTTTGTTTGTGAACATCATCTTTGAAAAAAGAGAGATGGATGGTATTGTCCTAACCCTGAGTGTTATTTTATACATATATATATATATATATATATATATATATATATATATATATATATATATATATATATATATGTATATATACCTCATCATAGTTATAGGAAACCTCCCCTTGATGAGAGGAGAGATTTGTATCCTTTTGATGTGGTAAACCTGAACACTTGGCCAACTAATCTCCTTATGCTATGGTTGAAATCACCTATTTTGCTCATCAGTTAGCTGGTGACAAAATATTTACCCAACATAGTGCTGTCAGGTATCTCATGTAACCAGTATGTTGGCTAGTTGCTTGATCTCCACCCTCAACCTATAAATACCCACCCTTTACCCTCATTTTAAAATGTTTTTAGAATAGTTTTATCTTCTACCCTTTTCCCCACCCAAAACAATTCCTCTACACATGTAGTCAACCAACCAATGATGGAAAGAAAATAGATTTTCAAGAAATTATTATGCCCAGACATTTTGAAGTTGGTACAATAACCTGATGCCTATAATGATTAGAATTTTAAATGCAACTTTTGTGTGTTTCTCTACATGCCCTAGTATGAAATAGACCATGGGATACTCAAATTAATAATGTCTTATTATGACTCTAGCAATAAGAGGCTCACCGTGAACATAAACTCTAGAGTGATTATCTTTATTACCTCACTAAAAGAGATTCATAATGTAATAGGTCTTCTATTTTATAATGCTAACTCTATGAATCCAAAATAAATGTTGATAAATGATGATATATATTTGGAGTCATCCTTTGAATTGCATATCAGTCAAAATGGTATGTAAATTTATTTTTAATATTTAAAATTCAAATTCTGATATGTAAATTTATTTTTAATATTGAAAATTCAACTTTTCATTCCTGATTTTTCACTTTTGTTTTAGATAGTCATAAGAGGGGTCTCCATGTGGATGATGTTTCTAACCCATTTCTTAAATCAACGGTTCAATTTTTCCTCATGAGAATGGTATTATAGGGAAGACTAGTAGATATTCCCTATTAGATAGTTATTTACATTCTTCATACACTTTCTAGTTTGAGATATGACTGGTGCACTTTTATTTCTTCTAGGATTAGGTTATAATTAAAATATGCTTGTATGAATCCCACTTCCATAGTTTATTATTAAAATTTTATTTTGGCCTTGTACTATGAAGCCTTATATGACATCCAAAAAACTATGATTCCAACTTTGCTACATCCAAAGATGAGGACAAATGAATTTTTTGTTGATGAATAAGAGGTTATTTTACCTTTCAAATGAATCACCTAAATTAAGGATTAATATTTATTTGTTTATTGATGAACTATTATAAAATTAAAGATTAATATATGTTTGAACTTTGTTTATTATAGGTGAGATTTTGTGCCTTGATGAAACTAAAACAATATGCCTTGAAAGGATAACATGTAGTTGAATGATCTGTAGATTCTAAGTCTACATAATCATCCTTGCATTCATTTCAAATTTCAAAACATCCAAGAGTTTCTTACTTATCATCTCCACATGCAAGTTTAGTATTTAAAAATTTCAAATGACATATTAAATTTCAAGTGCATTATATTATTTATTTGTTTGATTTTTACAATTGACTTGATATTGGTTGAGGTTGCAATGGAAAAATACCAAACACAACAAACCCAAACATTTCATTGCCTTCTTAACCCTCTATACAAGGTATTTTACATTCCATGTTTTGGTTTTTTAGTTGAAGATTCCTTGATTATAGATTATTATGAATATAATTTAGCCTATTATAGCATCTCAACTGCCCCTGTCACTCGAAATATGACACATAGATTTGATGAAATATTGTCTCTAAATACAAGTATTAAACCTTTAATTTCAAATTAGTATATAGTTTTATTTTTTAAATTTACCATTCTTTCTAATATAATTTATATTTGCAGGGCATCCTCAATCTCTGAGGAAAAGTATGCCACTTCCATCAACCCCAAATGCAATTCACACAAGGGGAAAGACTCTTCTATTAACACAAGCACCAACACCTAACAGAGGAACATTGTAATTATCGGGTTTTGAATTCCCCACTTTCTCTATCGGAGGTATCTCAAGTGTGTAGGGATTAACCCTTTTGTAAGAAATTAATCTTGATGAGGAATATATTAGGATTGAAAGTGGAGAAGTTGATGGTGCTACTTTCAATTCACATGATTTTATTCAAGGTGCATATGTTCTTGTAATTGCTCAAGAGGAACCTTGTACCTCTTCACCCCCACCCCACTAACTAATGTTGACTTATCTGACAATGCCATTACATATTTTCCATTAAATAATTTATTATCATAAATTATTATTTAAAGTCTTAAGGAGGGAGTTATATATGAGTTTAAAAATGTATTAGTTTGGGAGTTTTGGGCAAAGGCATTAATTAAAGAAATAAATGTCTATTATCACAATCACTCCTAGTGAGAAAATTTGTTTTCATTAGTGCAACATGAACCCACAAAGATTGATGCTTTATTTGGTCAAGATAAATATGATTTTATTACTATTTATAATAATTATAATGATAATGTGTTGAGTACTATGCTAAATAGGTTTGATAATTTGAATGTAGAAGTCCAAACATAATTTAATAAATGGGCAAAAGACATTAAACTTATTGTTATTGCAAATGCAAAGAAAGAAAAATATTTCGTAATGTATCTTCATTTTTATAAAATTTCATGTCATAGTTATTTTAATTTTAATTTAACTAGATTTCTTTTTAAATTTTAGGCAAAATATGAGAATCTAAAAAAGGCAGTCGAGGTTCTTAATGTGCATTTGAAAAATGCACAAAAAAGTTTATATTCTACCATTCAATTCAAGGAGAAGCTTATCTATTGAATAAATAGATTAACACACTTCAAAAAATCATTAAGAAGAAATGATGAGATCCCAATTCTTTATTGAAGTAGAAGATAGATGTCGATCCAAGTCTACTTTTTATAGAAGATGCTATAAAATAAGAACATAAAAATCTTACTCGTAATAATTATGTGACTGAGGATTTTGAAAGGGTAGGGATATTGAAGGATGGCATAAAGGAAGTGAAAGCATGGATTATTAAAGATTTTGGTATAAATATAGATGTTGTGATTGAGAAAGTAGCTAAGCAGTGAGGGGTCTTTTTGAAAGACCAAAAATTTGATAATTTTTGATGTTGTAAACTCTCTTATATTTGAAAATAATGTTATGTTTTTAAAAAAATATTTTAAATGATAATTTCAAGTTTAGATTTGTAATGATTAATTTTTTAAGTTTTGATTAGTCTTATTTTAATGAGTAATAAGTTATGGTTCATTTATCATCTTACATGCATATTCTGTGTTGATTTAGTTCAATGAACATGGTGATGTGGACTGTAATTATTTTTTGTGATGGATTTGGATTTAGGCTTGAGCATGAATTTGAATTTTATGATGTTGTAAAGTCATTATTATTAAATATGAGTTTATTCAATTTATGTAGTTCAAACAAAATGGTGATGTGGACTGCAATTATTTTTTGCAATGGATTTGGAGTTAGGCTTGAGCATGAATCTGAATTTTATGATGTTGTAAAATCATTATTATTAAATATGAGTTTATTCAGTTGATGTAGTTCAAACAAAATGGTGATGTAGATTGCAATTATTTTTTTCTTTGGATTTGGACTGAGCATGGATTTGAATTTGATGTGCTTTCATCTTGTTCAATTATTATCATTGTTTTAGATTAATTTTTTTTCTTTCGAATTTGGTCATGTTTTTCAATAGGCTTGTCATGTTCTATCACCCTCATATTTGACTTGAAAATTCACATTTTGAAGCTAAAAGTCAAGAATAAGTTTAAAACTTTTAATATGGTGCTAAAATATCAAATTTAAGTTCTTTCAAAAGTTATTTAAAAAAGTATATAATAATACAATCTTAGAAAAATAGAAAAATATTATGACTCATTTGAAATTATTAAGAACCAATTAAGTAAAAGGGAAAGTTGCATGATGAATGGAACAAATATTTCAAATGATAATACCATAAAAAATTATAATGAATTTATTATTTGAAACATTTTAAAATATCAAAAATGATATGAAATTGGAATTCAAAATATGATAATTACAATAAATATACAACTAATACTTGGGTAGTTGAAACAATCCTACACAAACCTATCATCACCAGTGACATTTGCATCTACCATTTTAGTTCCATATTCAGTGTCATTATTTACATCCTCTCTATTTTTCATTGTATTAATGACACCTCTTATTTCAGTTAGATAACTCCATGTTTTAAGAGCTCTTTCATAAAGAAACATGTCCACAACATAATGTGAAACAAATAATCTCAAACAAGTTTCTAAATTTTTATCAAATCTATTTCAAAGTTTTGACTTCATGAATGATAATGCACTGAATACTCTTTCATATTCTATTGAGTGCATAATAGTTTTTGAAAATCCCATATAATTGGAAATATTCATGTATACTTTCCTATAAGATACTATTAGGATAAATTTTTTCCATAGTTGTACAATTGCCCCAATTTTTGTTAATTTGCTTAAAAGGTGATATTTTTAAAACATTGTAATTACAAAATGAGTTGACTAATATGTTAGTCAATCCTTTCCCAAAATACATTTTATTTCAAATCCATTGACCTCTACAAATTTACCAAAATCCTTAACAAGAGAACCTATGCATTTATGAAATAAATTGCTAATCAATTTTTGACTGTTATTACTATTCTAAAACACGGGATTAAAAATTTACCATGACCTCCAAAAAATAATCTCTTTGAGATGATCTCTTATTTTTGTAGATAAGTTTTGTGAAATTATACTTAGTTTCATCTAGGTTTTAGATATAATAGTATCATATAGAATACATGTTATAGGTAGTTCTTCAAATTTAGCTCCCACAAGATCAGGTGTTTTATAGAAAGTGTGCATCGATATCTCCTTGACATTAATAATGACACAAATATGATAATTGATATTCAATTTCAAATAGATTTCATGATTCCTTAAATCTATCAAACATTTTCAACTACTAAAAATAGGGCCTTGAAACTTTTCATTCAAAGTGTATAGTATATCTAGAGATTGACACTCATTTTAACAACCGTATGAAGTCAATAATATAAATGGATCTCTCTTGAGCATATTTCATTAAACAATTCATTTTATTCTACATTGGGAGACTTCCACATAATGGCAATAATATTTCCAAATTTGTTAAATGATACAATAAATCTTTTGCCTTGTCAACTTCTCTATGATATTTATACATAAAACCTATTAATGATGGATATTCTTCAAAAAATTGATATGCAAGTTCATACATATAAATCCATACTATATCAACATCTTTCAACAGTTTCTTACCATTAGTCACTCCTATTGTAATTTTTTGGAACTCTAAACATCTTTTTGGTCTGCTTAACATATAAGCATGTAAGTCATGAATGATATCCTCCACTTTTGTGACATTAGAAAATTTAATAACTATTTTGTATACAATATTCATATTATGAGCCATGAAATGAATTGAAATCATATATGGGGAAACTATTATTTTTAGTCAAACACACAAACTATTTCTATGCCCTTGCATAATTGATGCACCATCAACTCCAACACACACTAGTTTTGTAGCTATTGCATAATCATTAATGATAGATTTATATTTCAAATTAGATACAACTAATTTGTGAAGATTTTTAGCATTTTAATTTTCTACCATTTTATGAACTATTAGTAGATGAGGTTGCCTTGAATAGTTATCAAAAGTATAAACATGCATGAAAACCTAGGATGTGTTGTTAATTGTTGTGACCTCATCAATGGATATTGATATGAATAATTAATATTAAACTTTTTATTTCAAATCCTCCTTCTCAACCATTGATAGACATTTTTCCATTTCTCAAGCACTACTATTAGACAAATGTGATTGTAAAATATCCATAAATCTATTACATTGAAATAAAATCTTATAATCTAAAAAATTAGAAATAGGTCTAGATTTTTTAAGAATGTCATATATAGTAGAGAAATATATATATTTGGGATTTAAATAGGACTACATAAATTTTCAAAAAAATTCTTTGATCATTCCCCTTTTCTCAATAAAATGTTTTTGATATTTGTTATCATTTTCATACTCGCATGCATATCTTATGTGCATGCATTCCTATACATTTTTACACCTATGTGTTCTTGTTATCTATCCATATGGGTGATTCAATGCCACATATATTTTCCCACAATATTTCTCAATTATGTCCAACTTCAGTTGCATTCTGTGTTCCTTTCCTAGTTTCTAGCTATATATT
The DNA here is from genome assembly GCA_037957365.1 of Torreya grandis. Lineage (NCBI taxonomy): Eukaryota > Viridiplantae > Streptophyta > Pinopsida > Cupressales > Taxaceae > Torreya > Torreya grandis. The sequence goes on along the minus strand of JARHVA010000225.1, from coordinate 3,858,551 downwards.
GCACATCTGCATTCTTTTGGAGTATCATCAATATTTTTAGGTTCTATAGATTCAATGAAGGGAAATTTTGTTACCCAATACACCTTAAAATAACTTCCAATTGTCCATCTACTTCTCTTCATGAATATTTATGATTAGAGTTTTCAACTAAACTTTGTGTTTGATGAGAACCAACAATCTCTTCTACCACTTTAGTGTCATGATCATTGTCATAAAAAACTAGAGGAACATATTTGAGTGGTGGAATGTCATCATCAAAATAGTCTTTAGCGGGTGACATGTTATTCTGGTTAATTAGTTATTGTGAGATATCAATGGGGATTTATACATGTAAAATTGTTTTAATATTATTGAATAATTAAAGTCAAATTCAGGACAAACTATTTAAAAATATATATATTATTGAATAGTTAAAGTCAAATTCAAGACAAACTAAAAAAAATAATAAGTAATTATATTTTGAGTACATTATGGTTGTGTGGGATTTTTTATTGGATCTTTAAAATAAGATAATATGCTCAATTTTCTTGATAATTGTCTTATTTTTTTACTATTTCCACCAGATGACATGATGATCAAAGATGCAACACCTTAGTTCTATCATTCGGTTATAGAGCGGATGCTTTAGTTCAATTCTACCATTTAGTTATAACACTATTCTACTTTTAAATTTTGTCATTTAGTTATAGAGTGGATGCCACCATTTATTACTACTATAAGACACTATCATTCAATACTAACATTTGGCATTATCATTTAGTACTACCATTTGATGGTGTCATTCAGTGTTGTTGTTTGGTATCATCATTTGGTTCCTTTATTCATAGCTTGAATAACACTATTCAAGTGCTACCATTCGATGCTATAGATTGGATGCCACCATTTGGTGATATAGATTAGATATTCCTGTTTGGTGTTGCCATTCAATTGTGGTCCCTTAGTTGTACTTATGGTACAAGTTCTTTCGATCCATTTTGGATTTTCCCTATTGGGTACTTGTGCCTTATTTGATATTGTGGGGGGGGGGTTAGTTGTAAAAATTATATTTTGATGGTTACCCATGGTAGCCTATGTATTATTTATATATATATGGAAAATTGAAGGGTAAAGTAAGAAATTATTGTAAATAGTTGGCAATCCAACCCCTAAAATAATTTAAATTCCTAAATTTTAGGTGATCTAGACCCATGTACCAACCCTAAAAATTCACCAAAAATAAAATTTAAAAATTGGAATAGTCGTGAACTAACAAATTTTCACTGCTAAAATTTACCCTTAATGTGCATGATGTCCATCATGGCATTTAAAAATAAATAGAAATGAGTAAACAAGTGTCATGGCCATGACACACACACACAAAGAGTACACACAAAGCACACCAAACACATAATATATGGTAAAGGGGCCATATATAATGGAAAAATCAAATGTCACTCACCCAATCATAAAAACATACAATAGGTTTAGATCCACCCATAAGAATAGTTTCAAATGTCCATAATCCAAAGTAGTGAATACACACAAGACATGAAACATTAAAGAAAACATGAAAAGAATGAAAAAATATATGTAATTGATCAACATTAGGAATTCATAAAATTAGCATATTCAGTAACTTAAATATCTAGTAAAATACCAATGTGAATGTAAGTGAACAATATCAATAGATTTTGTGCAATGAAAAGAATTGAGGTATGAATAATAAGGAATATCATAAGAATGATAGAACATGTATGAAAGGATGCCCTTAGTGAAATTAACAAAGTATAAAGAATTTTTATGAGGCTTGTGACTTGTCTAAATTTGAGAATTAGTATCCCATGTTCACTAGGATAAGTTTGCCAAAATTAAACAACATGGTGCACTATTGTTTAGGTAGAGTGATTTTATCTATTTACAATTTCTTAGTTTGAGATAGTTAAGTGACATGGAATTGTGTCTATAAATGGAAACTTGTATGTTGTACATTCACTCATGTATAATTTGTGATGCATTTTTGATAAAAATTGGATATATAAATAAATACTAAGTATACTAAATACAAGTTAACTAATGCAAACAAGCTACACAAATCATTCATATGTCATAATTTTTTAATTTTCTAGATGTTTTAATTTTTAATTTTTGCATATATGAACTGAGAAAATAGTAATAAGGATACTAACCAACGAGTCTTGTAAGGGTCTCACAATCAATGGGTCCTATATCTAGGATAGGAATGGTGACCTTTCACAACAAAAAGTGTCATACTAATGTGACTAAATTGAGATCAATCAGGAATACAAATATGGATTTCCCTCTGTACCATAAGATCCATTATCATAATGATGATTTGTAGCATACTTTACATGTTGAGCATGATAAACTCCAAGGATTTTGGGAATCCATCATGGATGTATGAATCCAATGTTGGTGACTTATGTGAAACACCCTTAGTGCTATGTAATATTAATATGGGATGTGTAGGAGAAGAGATAGGATCTATATAATCTATGATAAATATCTGCTAAAGTCGTATTTGAAGGATAGGCCTCCTTATAAGTGTAAATACTTGATTTTCCACTTTCTAAGAGGTTTGAACCATTTTATGTGGATCAATTAATATCTAATGTAGAGGAACCATATCCATTTGTGGTAGGGGGTATTCATATGGAATACCACAAATTACGATGACCTCATTAGCATATATATAGTTTAAAAAATGATTAACTATAAAAGGAATTGCATGAATATTTTTGAATCTAAAGGGGCCCTAATAGTATATAGAAGACCCATGCACTGGGTACTACTGTAAACTTGGTGGCCACATGTGCTAGACTAACATGTGAAGATAATGTAATATCACTAATGAAACTATTATTGTGACCATTGAATCCTTTTATTATGATTGTCAAGGGAAGAAAATCCTCATCTATATATCCAAGATGATAAATAAGTGTGATTGTACACATATTCACAATTGAACCATTATTAAGCATTACACTTCAATTATTCTAGTGATCAAGATGTGATCAAATGAACAAAGAGTGAAAATATGAATCATCATCCACTATTTCATGCTCTGTAAATGTGATAAGAAAACTAGGTGGTACTAAATTTTTATAGGTTCCAGTAATACCATTAAGTTTATGTTAGGGATATATAGGAAAATGATAAGAAACTGGTGGAGGGTGTGCATTTTATGCATAATGCACTCCTAATGCATCTACTATCTCAATATTTGTATGCTTATAAAAATTATCAATAAATATTTTCATTGACTTTCTTTCACTTTCTTGTGACTTTGAACTATAGATAATTTTTCCCACATCAATGATGTTTGGATCTATCAAATCTTGACTCCATTGCCTTAAATTGATGTACTTGTTAGTATTATTCCTTGGTGATTTATGAAAGTCACAAAATACATTTTGGTCAAATCCATTTATAAGAAGCTTACTCACATCAACCTCTCTTATGGGAGGGAGAGATATGAGATTGGATTCCAATATCATTTTGGGGATGTTATATGGATCATTTGGTAGACGGGCAAACTATCTCCTTGGAGGATATGATAATACAATATGTGGGGTTGGTTCTTAAAGGAAATGTATTGTTACATTTTGATCATTCTTATTATTGATTACCTCACCTTATATTTTGGCTTACTTTAATTATTTTTATTGGAATATGTACTGGTTACATACTTAAACATATTCAATGCCAATAATTTAAATTATTTTTCTTGTACTATGTGCCAAAAATATTTGAAAGAGAGAAACTTGTTAAAGATAATGGACTCATATAGCAGTAAAATTAAACTCTATTTGAAGATATCTTGGAGTTTTCTATTTACCATAGAACTTTTCATATTAGATATCATTGTCTTTTACTGTAATACATATTTTATGATAGGCTCATTAGAATTTTACTTGAGTTGGGAAATACGAACACATGAAATCTTCTTATTCATATTTATTGGAAAATGTTATAGAAAAATATCAGTGAGGGAATTGGATTCAAGCACTGATTGAGGTGGTAAGTCATAAAACCATTATAAATCATAACCCTTTAGACTTATTGGAAATAAATTGGTCAATAACCTATCATTGAAAACATAGTCCAAACTTGATGTACATAATTCTCTCAAATGCTGTTCAAGGTCACCCTTTCCATAATATAGTGTAAGCTTGGGCTTAAAAAAAAATTTAGTTAGAGAATATACTACTATGTGTTGTGTCAATATTTTATATAATAAAATATCAAAATCAATTTCCTAATTTGGTTTCAAACCATGTTACTCTAAATTTTGGGCAAATACACAATGTTGGGAGACAAAAAGAGTGCTAAAATGGAAAACACAAATATTCTTTTGAAAATGGACATGACCTTTTCAAAATGGTGTACACCCTGTTTAAAAACCTAAACCTATTTTTCCTTGGCATAAAACAAAGGAAAAAAGGTGCACACCCTTTTCAACAAAAAGTTTACACCCTTTTAAAAAAATATGTATGCCATTTTAAAAAATCATATGCCCTTTGATACACAAAGGGCATATGCCTTTTTTTGATTAAAAATGGTGTATGCCCTTTCAAAAACTATATTTCTATCCTAGATTTCTAAAACTGCATTTCATTCTTACCTCTCTTGCTTGGAGTTACTTACATTTTGGAAGTCAAGTAAAAGGGTGTGCTGATTTAACATTCCTTTCATCCTATCAACTTGATTTCACATTTCAATCATGGTCTCAAGTAAATTTTTTAATAAATTTCAATTTTAGGGTTTATATTTATATATATTTTATGTTGTGGTATTCAAATTAAATTTTCATTTCTCTCATATTTCCTGAGGAAAACATTTATTTTTATAAATATAGATAAAAATTCAATGGACCCATTTCCTGAATAAAATGTAGAACAAAATCATGATCAAAACCCCCATCATTTTTACTTCATATAATAAAAATCTCAATTATATGAGAAATATAATTAAAATTGGAAAAATTAAAAATTATTATCAATAGTTTGTGTGACTCTTCAATTCATAGTACACACAATTCACTTGCACTATATTGGAGGCCATTTTCAATGAAGTGAAAAATGTCACTTCCCAACTTGATGTAATCTTGTATCAAAGAGAGGTGTTGAAATAATATTATTCTAATAAATTATCATATAAAGACATAATAAAAAATAAAAAAAGAATAAAAGTGTGCTTTTTTCCTTAATCCTATAACCAATGAACCACTACCATCAAGTTGAAAACACATTAGCATTGATTGGTGTGTTCATGCAAAAATTTTAAAAAATAATTTTTGGGTTAGGTCATGGATGGTGTTTGATGAGCCTCCATGCAATAATAATGAGGTTCCATTATTTTTTGAGAAAAAAATATTATTAGTTTGTTCTATAATAAATATCAAATTATTTCAACATGATGGCCTTCCAAGGGGGGAGGTGGGTCTTCATTTTATATACCTAGTTCTAGGTGGGACCAAAAATACCAAAACTGAGTTTAGTGAAATAGAAGGAAAATAACACATACTCATATCCCAACAATATTATATTGTATTACACAAATGGACACCCTTGAGGTAGTTACTAGTCTCACATATGTTATTATTGACCATGGGATGCATACACCAAGGATTTATACACATGATATAGGTGGTGTCACATATAACAGTGTCCCTCATACTATTGGTGCCAATGTCCATCCTACTATTTATTCTAGTGTCCCTCTTATTAGTAGTGGCATAGCTAGTAGTCGTCCTACATTTCATGTACATCATTTCACATCATGTGGGAGGAAGTGTATTAGACCTCCTATTTAGGTTAGACATACAAGGGTTACATATAAAAATACAATAGGCACACATGTGGAGACTATATGTAAATTTATACAATGTAGTAGTATGCACCAATATATGTCATATATAGTTTCTTCAGCATATCTATACATTAGTACATAATAGTATATTATATCTATAGTTTCTACAGAACATCATGAAACTAACACACCAAAGTATATGCCATTTTTAGGCTATTTTGGACCTAATGACAATTGAATGATAGAGTATATATCATCTATAGTTGCTTCAATAGCTCAAGACAATAGCATACCAGAGTATATGCCATATGTAGTTGCTTCACCACCTCCTATCAATACATAACCAATTATGCAAGGATTATCTACTTCACCATTGGTATTTGACACACAAGTTTAATTAATTATAGTTTATTTATGTATGTAAAAGAATATTAAGTTTATATTTTAATATATGTTTACGTAATTGACTAATATTTAAGTTCTTTCATTTGTTGATTTTATAGATGATCACTGATATCTTAGGTACCCTAGTTGGATTAGATTCTATTATTGAGTTGTAATTATCACTATAGTACCTTACACTTAGTTTGGGAAAGTAAATTATACCAAGTTTATATATTGTTTAAATAATTTGTATACACCATAGTTATAGTATATAAGGAATATTTTTTCTCTCTTCTATCCCTCTTTCACTCTCTCTTTATGTATAAAAGGAATAATTTAGATTATCCTAAAATAGGTTTAAATTTATTTGATTCATAATTGGAATATTTCATTTATTGGTTTTATAGATGATAATAGATGATATGGGTACCACACATGGATTAGAATAATGTTTTACTGACGCTGTAGTTTTATCTTAAGATATAATATCTCCCTAGCAACACCTAATTCAAATATAGAGTCTAGTAAGAACACACAATAAAATTATTATTTTTAACTTAAATTAATGATACTTTATGTCATATTTATATTTAAATGAATATATAGATATAAACCTATATGTATACTCCATAGGATTCTCTATAGTGGATGTATTCATGATCACACATCCTAAGATAGCCATTTAGGTGGCATGTGGTGAGTCTAGAATCATCTTGATGAAATTTTTTGTTCTTGGAAACTCTATAATTTTCCATATATCATTTTAATGCATTAAATTTTATATTTTATATATTACGAAGGAACCATAGTGTTATAAGGTTGTGGAAGATACATTTGGTCCTTCAAAAATTGAGAGGAGAATTTCTCCCTGAATGAATCATGCAATAAACTCAATCCTACATCTATGGTAATGAGACAATTTATTTTGAGGAAATGAGCATGAGGAGAACTAGTTGTTGTGTTAGGGCTATTTTTAGGAATAATATATTTTTATGCTGATATGGCCCACATTGTATGCCTACATGGCACATTTTTTATATGTATATTATGGTTTAGATTGTATACTAATATGGCCTACTTTTGATGTCAATATGACATAATTTGGATACACATATATACTATTTTTGATGTCATTATGACATAATTTGGATACATATACTATTTGACATATCTATGTGAATCATACATTGCTATAATTTATGTATACATATTTAATTCTTATATGTCATTATTGTTTGTTGTTTTTGTTATTACATACATGTTATCATTATATGAATATGTTTTCAATCATGGTTGTGTCAACGAACATATAGTTCAAATGTTTAGCTTTCATGAAATTGATGTACATATGCTATAATGAACACACTGAAGTTCTTTTGTTTTGTATATATGTGTTATTATTATTATTATTATTATTGATTTATGTGATGGTTTCTTATCATTATATTATATTTTATTAAATAGAGAAATAATGAAATAAATAAATAAATAAATAAACTATATTAATGTCCAAAAATGACCAAAATTAGGTCAATGGGACTGAAGGAAACAACCATTAGCAATAGAATGTTCTAGGAAGAGAGAACCAAAGAATTAAAGTACAAAGACATTTTGTTTTTTTATATCATTGGAATAAATTTCAATTATTCATTTTAATTTACATACAATCAATAGATCATGTAATAATCATATGAATTTCAACAAATATAATACTCACTATGCCAACATATCACTTAAAAATGAAGCTTAAACATTCCCTTGAGGTGAGAGAGAGATCACCTTGTCCCTTATTATAAGAAAGATAAATGAAGATCATTATTAAGTATTAGATATATAAACAAACTATGGAATTAAAAAATATTAAAATATTGACACACATGATTAATAATAAGGCATATCAACTCATAACATAAGCTTAGATTCATCACAATTGTTAAGATCTCATATATTCATAACATGCACTTATAAATATTAAACTTTTCATTATAATAACCTTCATTAATAAATAATAATTAACTATGGTCTTATTTTCTCAAGATTTTAATCTCATAAATATCAACTAAAAACATATATAACCATCTATATCTAACTCTCAACTATGAAAATCTCCCTCTGGGAGGGGGAAGGCATAGGTGAAGGTTAAGTTTATATAAATATCTATCAACTTCCCTTGAATTATATCATATATTTTTTTGGGACAAATTATAAAATATTATATAGGATTTTTTTGATATATGAGAATATTCCCTTTTCTTATAACATACATTTCCAAGGTTGAGAGTTGTAGGTGGTCAGACACATCCAAGAAGAGAATCTTCTCATCCTTGAGTGTAGAAATAGAGTGAACTTGGGGAGAGCATTGTAGGAAAATTATGAGTGGTAGAGATGAAATTTAAACTCCTAAATTGTCATGGGTGAGTCATATATTCACCCCCAAGAGTATTTTATCCCACTCTAGATGAGGTAGACATAATGGTGCATTTTCTCCTGCAGCCAAATGTCTTTTAAAAGACCAAAAATTGGCTAGTGGGTTGTGTTTATTTTAACTCATTATCCCAATCAAATAATCATATTCATAGATGCATTTATATGGATGTATAAAAATTGGAATGGCTTCCTTATACTCTTTAACAAGTCCTGATGTCTATATTTGTAGATAACTGAATGCATCCCTAAAGATAACCTTTGTGTTTCTAAGTGTAGAAATAGAGTAAAATTTGGGTGAGCATTATAGGATAACCATGAGGGGTAAATATGAACCATATTATCCTAAATTTATAAGGTGAGTCTTATGAGAATTCCAAAAAGGATTATACTACACTAGGGATGAGGAAGACATGATAGTGCATTTTATGTCACAACCAAATCTCTCTTAAGGGACCAACATTTAAATAGTGGGTCATGTATATTTTGACTCGCTAGCCCTATCGACAAACTGTATTATTAGATATGTCCATATGGGAATATAAATTTTGGAATAGATACCATACAATATCCTTAGGCCTCAATGTTGATATTTTTAGATAATCAGATGTATCCTTGAAGATAATCTTCTCATCCTTGAGTGTATAAATATAGCAAACTTTGGGTGAGTGTTGTAAGAGAACTATGAAAGATAGAGATAAATGTAAACTCATACAATTTTCAAGGTGATTCCTATGAGAAAACCCTAGAGGATTATCTCCCATTTAGAATTAGGGAGATAAAGAAGCATGTTTTCTATCATAACTAAATGTCTCTTATGGGACTAAGAGTTGGTCAGTGGGAGGCATATCTTTTGACTCACTATCTTAATCAATGAAATATCTTAGAGGACACATATAGATTAGCCTATAAAAATTGGAATAGACCTCCTCCACTCTCCATTGAGTACCTATATATAAATTTTTGGGTGATTGGATGCGTCCCTGAGAATAATCTTCTCATCCCTAAGTGTATAAACATAGTGAATTTTAGGTGAGTGTTATAGGAGAACTGTGAGGGGTAGAGATGAACCGTCACCTCATATAGTTACAGTGATGAGTCTTATAAGAACCCATATAAGGATTATCTATAAATATAGATAAGGGATACATGGTGATACATTTTATATTGTATCTAAATGTATCTTAAGTGACTAAAAGTTAGCCTGTGGGTCGCATATATTTTGACTCGATAGTATAATGAATGAGTTATATTTGTAGACATGTCTATATGGGCATATAAATGCTAGAATTATCATCATATTCTCTCTATTTATATTTTAGGTTGAGATTTATAGGTGACCAAATGAATACTTGAAGATAATCTTCTCATTCTTGAGTGTAGAAATAAAGCAAACTTTGATCAAGCATTATAGGAGAATCATGAGGGGTAGAGAAAAACCATCAACTCTTCCATAGAGAATTATTCATTACTAAAGATGAAGTAGAATTGGTGGCATGTTTTATATCAGAACCAAATGTATCTTAAGGGACCAAAAATTGGCCAATGGTTCATGTGTCTTTTGGCTTCCTAGGACAATTAATTAACCATCTTTGTAGACACCTCTAGATGGGTATATACATGATAGAATGGTTGTTGTATCTATTGGGATTTATGGTTGAGATATGTATGTGTTCATATACATACCTAAAGATAATATTCTTCTCCATGAGTGTAGAAAAAAATAAACTTTGGGTGAGTGTTACAGGATAACTGTGAGGGGTAGAGAGGAATCGTCAAATCCTACAGTTGCATGGGTGAGTCCTATGAGCACCCACTAAGTATTATCTCCCACTAAATATAAGGGAGATATCCTAAAATATTTATATAATATCTAAATGTATCTTAAGGTACCAAAATTTGGTTAGTGGGAGGCATATCTTTTGATTCACTAGCCCAATCAATGAACCTCCTTCACAGACACATCTAGATGGGTAGAGACAAACTGTCAGCTTCAAAATTTTTATGGACAAGTCCTATGAGCCCCCAAAAATTATTCTCTACCACTTTGGATGAGGAAAAAAATTATATACTCAATATGTATTATTTTGTAGGTTTCTCTTTATTTTAAGAAGATAATATTCTCTACTCATGGAACTAATTACGTGAAGGTGGAAGCTCATATGGTAACATTAACCTATATTAAAAAATATAGAAAAAAATCAAACATAATTAAACACATAATGAAAAAATTGAAATTGAAATACACTAAATAAAATAAGTTAACTTTATTAATTTGATATGCCAGATGTATTGAATACTAAACTTACCAGCTCAATCCAACGTACCTTTGGGATCATATATGCTTTTAAGTGTTTTCAAGAATCACTTCATGCTTGAATTCATTTATTTTCCACAAAATTTTTTTGTGAGGCTTTCCAATTTTTTTTATCATTTGAATATTTTTATTGATAACCAAATTTTAATAATGAATCACCACAATATGTACTTCAATGTCCTCAAATAACCCTTGATTTAATTTTTAATGAAAATATCTATGAAGCCAAGTTCTTGTAACCACCGCAAATTGAGTGGGATAAACTAGGTATTTTCCATCTATGATATTTTTGGTTAATTTTTTTGCCTCTACATGATGAGACAAGTATTTTGTTCCCTCATCATTGTCTTGAGGTACAATTATTGCAAAAACTTATCCTACTTTGAAAGTATAATAATTTTTTAAGGACATGTCGGAAAAAGGTAAGATATCACTAATAGTTAAGGGTAAGTACAAAAAGTTAAGGGACAAAAATGGGCCTACCCATGGACATGTTTTTGGTTGAAAGTTGAGAAATCTTAACTTTTGTAGATAATTGGAGATGGATACACTCAAAATTTAAGGATGGTGTAAGAACATGAATTGTAGTATTTTGAGTCTAGTTTCTAAAAAACTATTTTTTTAAATAAATGGTTAATTATTACTAGGTAAAACATCTAAAATTTTAATAGGAACCCCATTTTTTAGGAAAAAGGAGTATATAGTCGACTGTGCAACCCTCATTTTTTGAGTGTCATTTAATATTGTTTAAAACCATTTGGTGAAACTTTAGATAAGATAATCTAATTTGTAATTGATATTTTTTTATAGTTTTTTAATGAATATTTTTTTATTAATTATAAAATTAAATAGATCCTAAAAATTGACAAAAATGGATAGTTAACCATGCGACCTCCCTAACTACCTCAAAAAAATGAAAACTAGGTTTTTTTGAATGCGTGTAGAATTAAGCATTATTTGTAACCATATTTTTTTGCTTTTGGATCAATGAAAAAAAAGATACACAAGAATGTATTTGCATGTTTATTATTGGCATGTATTGGCCTAAAAATCTATAGTTAGAAATCAACATAGATTAAAACCTTAAAATAATCCAAAAGTTATAAAAATCATACATTTAGAAAGAAGAGAGCGTTATCATCATTGTGGTAATAATTTATATGAATTTTATTATTGAAATTTGTAGTGTATTTAGTGATGGAATTTAGTTTTTTTGTTTTTTTTTCAAACTCTTAGATTTGGTTGTGTTGATAGGTTTAATCCTTTGGCTTGGGAATCCAAGCCATTTTCGAGACAAAAAGTTTGGTTTTTCAATTTAAAGAAAACATAACACGTATGTGATACAATTCATATGCATTCCTTTTAGATTACATTAAAAATTAAAAAATATCTATTATAAGGCTTATCTACTTCTTTTCATGTAATGTGAAAGGAACATGTATGCGCTATTATGCATACACGTTACTTTCATATTGCACAAAAGTAGAAAAGATATATTGGAAGGGGTAGATGGTTTATTAAGATAAATGTTAAGTATAAGGAATATTATATATAATGTAATATTCCTTATACTTTAAATTTATTTTAATAAATATAAGAATTTAGGGTCACTCTACATCTGATAGAGTTGGTCTCACGTTGCATGCCTTACAATGTGGGAGATAGTTTTTAAAAATATAATCTAGCCATTACCTAGGCATTTTTTAGGTTTTAGTATTAAACCTAGGGATTTTAGGGCATAAATTTTGAAATTGATGTCTATTTTGGATAAATATATAGTAATTTTTAGGTTTTTGTGCCTTTGATATTTCTTATTGACATTTATAGGAGTCATAGATTTGTCAAAATTGAATTTTACAAACCACTCACTTTTAACTCAAGCCAAAGTGGTGTGATTAGGGAAACATAGGTCACATTGATGACTTGCCCACATCAAATGGCCACTTTGTGTTAATTTCACTTTCTTATATTCCCTCCCTCTTCCTTAATCACTTCATCTTTGTCCCTCCTCACCCCTAATTACTCTATCATCATTCCTAATTTTTATTAATCACTCCATCATTGAACCTCACCATACATCATGATATCTAAAATCTCCCTCATCATACCTAATCAATCCATAATTGACCCTCATCATCCCTCACCATTATTAGTTACTCTCTCATCATCCCTAATCACTCCCTCATTGACCCTCACCATCCCTCACCATCCATAATCATTCATTCATTATCCCTCACTATTCCTAATCACTCCCTCCTTATCCTCATTGACCCTCACCATCCCTAATCACTCCATCATTCCCAATCACTTCTTTATTGACTTTCACTATCCCTCATCATCTATAATAGTTCCCTCATCATCCCTCATCATCCCTACTCACTCCTTCCTCATCCCTAATCACTCCCTTTAATACCTTGATGGTAGGTGTAGTGGATTATCACTTGTGATTGATTGGTTTATGTTCCAATTCCAAAATTTTATCACTAAAATAAGGCCCATGGAAACTCTTCTTTCATTCATATTATTTTAGTAAAATAAAGAACCTTGATCCAAAATAAATAGGTAGGAAAATGAGTAAAGGGTGGGATGAGACTGTATTACTTACATATATAGATTGAGATTTTGAGCATATAAGACACCACTTCATGTCAATTTTACTTGTGATTAGGTCCATTATAGGTCCAAAGTGACACAAAAATACCATATCTACTTATGATCAAGGTAAATCGAAGTAATGGGCCCACCACACTAATGTAACCCATACATAGTGAAGTTCTTTCAATGATGTCAAGCAGTTGAAACTAACTATTATATTAATAGGGTAGGAAATAACCATCACATCATGTTACCCACACCTAGATATCATTATGTATCACATCAAAATCATGAAATATGTATAAATATGACATAGATCTATTCTATGATATGGATATGTATTGCATCACATAAATCATTCATACCATATAGGGCATTATTCACATTGAGTTACTCCCTCCAATACCTATATGGTGGATACAATGGATTTATACTTATGCTTGATTTTTCCCTAGTCATTCCTTTGTTTATATAGGTTTATAATTACTCCTCTCCTTTCAAGATATGGCTTGGGTATTCAATCAGGTATTTAGGTTGGTATACTCAAGATTGAGATATGACTCAAATATTTAATTAGGTAGGGCATACTCAAGTAGGTAAAATGGGTAAGGCATAATCAAGTAGGTAAATTAGGTAGGGAATAATTAATTAGGTAAATTAATTAAGTAATTATTAATGATATAGATCTATTACATGTGTAACATGATTCAAAACTTCATTTCTCATTCTATATATCAGGAAGCAAGATTCCATTGCCAATAATAAAAGCTAAGTAGGTAGGGAATGAATATGTGCAAGTTATAGATAAATAAAAAAGATTCATTTGATATCTAAAAATAAATTATAGAAATGGAAAGTATGACAAGAATGAATCTACATATTAGGAAGCAAGTTTCCCTTCCCTTATCGGGTAGGGAATAGCTAAGTAGGTAGGGTAAGAGCAAACCTATCTTTTAGAAAATAATATTCCCTTGATAGTTATGCATTAATAAAAAAACAAAACAAATATAAATATCAAGAAGGAAAACTTCCCTTAATAGCTACGCCTTACTCCCTTGCTAACTATCATAAGGTAGTCTTCCCTTGATATGGTATATTAGGTGAAGCAAAACTAGGTATCAAGAAGGAAATATTCTATTGCCTTACTTCTTGGCATAAATTAAGTAGGTAGTGCAAGTTTAAGGGGAAAGTTTGAGATTGTGTTAGGGACTTTGCAATGGTCTCCTTCATATATCTATGGTGGGGCCTCCATTCCTATGCTATCATTTAATATACTATATTCAGTATTGGGGCATACTTAAAGTATGGTAGGGCCCCAATTTGTCCTTTATGGTACATTATGCCATGCCCAAGATATAATTATCCCCTCATTGATATGATTAATTAAGGTATATTCCCTTTATTCATTTCATAGAAAAAGTTTTATATAGATTAGGTTGGGTATAAATTGAGTTGGGTTGGGAAACACACTCTACTAACTACTAGATTAGAACACACTAATAGATTGATGACTGCCTATCTATCTATCTTAAAATTTACTCTACTATGTAAATTCTCTAAATGACATATAGATAAAATTATAAGTCAAATATGGGGTTGGGATTGGAATTATCAACTAGTCTCCAGTCGCCCCTATTTATATAAATATAATTTGGGATTCTCAAATTTGGGATTGGAATTATTAGATTCCCAAATATAAATATATACATGTAAGTAACATAATTTCATCTCATATTTTTCTCACTTTCACACTTAACAAGCAAGAAAAGGGTGGGCTGAAATTGTATTACTTACATATATAGATTGGAATTTTAGGCATATAAGAATTCCAAACCCAGAGTTGAGAATCTCAATTTACCTCCTATATATAGATATGGTGTAATAATTTTTCATTTTCAATCATCATCCTTAATTACTCCCTTATTGAACCTCATTATCACTAATCACTCTCTCATCGACCCTCATCATCTCTAGTCACTCCCTCATCATCCCTCACCATACCTAGTAATTCCCTCTTCATCCCTCCTCATCCCTAATCACTCCCTCATTAACCCTAAACATCCCTCATCATCCCTAATAATTCTTTCCTAATAAATCCTTATCCATAATCACTCCCTTCAATACCTTTATGGTTCTTGCAGTGGACTTCTACTTGTGATCAATCATCCTTAGTCACTCCTTTCTCTAAATAGATTATAACTCCCCATCTCCCTTCAATATATGCCTTGGGTATTAATTAGGTATTCAATTAGGTGTCAAGTATTAAAGATATGGTAATTATATATATATATATGGTAAGGATTAGGTACAGGTATTTAATATCAAGATATGTCTTAGGTATTTTATTAGGTAGGGAACACTTAAATAGGTAGGGAAATTAGGATAGGTAGGTAGGGAAAACTCAAGTACAAGAAGTTAGGTAGAGCATACTCAAGTGGGTAGGGAAAGAAGGATATTTAGTTAGGGAACACTCAATTAAAATAATGTAGTTAGGTAATAGTCAATATAAAGATACAACTTGGGTATATATATATGGCATACTCAAGATCAAGATATGGCTTAGATATTCAATTAGGCTGGGCATAATCAAGTACATAAAAACTAGGTATGGCATACTTAATGGTATATAACTATTACATATGTAACATGATTAAAATATTCATTTTTCATTATATATATCAGGAAGTAAGCTTACCTTGCCAATAATAGAGGCTAAGAAGGTAAGACATAGCTAAGTAGGTGGGGAAATAATATATGCAACATATAGACTGAGAAGAAAGTTTCCCTTGATAATTAATAATCTATTCTATAAAATTAAAGTAGGTAGGAAAAGAACAAAGATATATATTAGGAAGGAATATTACATTAACTTATTGATTATGGAATATATAAGTAGGTAGGGTAATAACAAACATATCTATCAAAAAGTAAGCTTCCCTTGATAGCCATGCCTTAATCTTGATGAAAAACAAAGCTAGATACTAGGAAGGAAAATTACCTTAGAATTTGTGCCTTAATCCATTTATATCCATAAATAAATCAATATTCCATTGATATGATATTAGGAAAATCAAATCTAGATATCAAAAAGGCATTCTTCCCTTTCCTTACTCCTTGGTATAAATGAAGTAGTTAGGAAAAGTTTCCATTGCCTTAATGGGTATGGAATGTTTGAGATTAGGTTAGGGCCTTAGTAATGGTTCTACACACACATATATGGTAGGAAAACAATTCATATTTTATCCTTTGATATATTATATTGGGTATTAGGTTGTACTCAGAGTACGATAGGGCCCCAATTTGGCCTTTAGGGCCCACCAAGTCATGCTGATGTAAAAACATCCTATTATCTTGTGTTTTTTTACACAATTTTATATTGATCAAGTGTTTAGGAGTCATATATGTTATTTATGGTGTTTTTAAGGGTTTAAATGTCATAATATGCACTTGATAATATTAACCAAGTGTCAAAGTGTGTTTAGGGTGGCTAGAAATTGACATTGGAATTTTCCTGCCAATTTCCTTAATTTGAATTTTTGAAAGTCTTGTCAATGTATTAGGTCATAAATCATGTTTGAATAAGAATAAATGTTTTAATATTGTTTTTTAGGATATATAAGGGGTTAATATCACCTCACTACATACTTTAGTCATATAATAAGTTATTCATAAATGTGTGTTAGGAGTTAAGACAATTTTGGAGTCTCCCAATGTTCTTGAAGGAGTTTAAGAACCATTGGATTAGTTATAGGATATAAATAAATTATAAATGTTTTGTTATAGTTAGTTATTGGAGATAAATTTTATTATGTATGGATTTAAACCTCCAAATAAAATAATAAGGATCTTTTAATTTTGAAGATTAAGATGTTGTAGACCTTGTTTTGCCTATGTTCTGTGTTCAAAGTCTGAGTTTGCATTGTTTGTCAAGAAAGATTCTAAGTAATGTTGATTTGATTAATTATATACATTTTTAATTAAATTTTAAAGTGAGCATAAGGTTATTTACATATTTATTAGTTAACTATACACTTATGTGTGAGGAAAGTCTATTTAAACCCTGTACGTGATTGTGTTAATTACATACAAACATACTCAAACTAGTGTATAATTGGATAAAGAAGGTCATTCATAAGAGTTTAAAACATCAAGAACATGTGGGTAATTTAAACATAAATTATCCAACCACTTAAATATTTAAACCTATCATAAAGTCTAAAATCTTGAAATATCTTCTCTCAAGATAATACAAACTATAGATGTTTATGAACCTTCACACAGTTGAATATAGAATATCGTAAACATGTATAACATAGGTGACATGGAAGGTAAATATTTATTTTAGGAGGTGTGTAAAGTTATTATAGAGGTTATTAAACCATCATAATGTTTTGAAACCCATTTTGGAACATAGAAGATCAAATTTCTCCTTCTCAGGTCTATAGAGCTTGTGTAAACCCCAAACTAGGGTTTAGAAACAAAAATTGGCATTATGAGTGAATGAACCATAAAAAATATAAAAAATGGGTGATTAGTGAGGAAATTATGTTCTCTAAGAGATTATGTGGGTTTTAGACCTGTATAGCATTCATATGTATGGAATAGGCAACTATGTATAAACAGGGGTTTAAGAGACCTAATTAGGCCTAAATAGTGCCTAAAAAGTGATTAGAAAAGTGATTTGAGAGTAGAGATAGGTTAATAAAATTCATGGAGATAAGGTAGAAGATAAAGGGTGTTTAAAAATTAGTTTATTTTATAAATATCAATTTCTACTTATTTGTACAACTAAAAAAGACCAAAAAAAGGCTACTAGAAAGCCTATCAAAGGAAAGAAGCAAGGTATGTTGCAAAGAATTGTTTTTGAGAATTTTTATGGATGGAATATAGGTTTCAAAGAGGAATTTAAAGATTGGGAATATGATGATAAGAAATTTAACAGATCGATGAGACTTGAATCATGTATGGAGCCAAGTTACTGATGTGTTTTCATCAAGGAATGAGTGAGTTGAAGCAAGACTCACAAGAAATAGAGAAGGGGTTAGTAGAGAATTTAGGTACTTAGATTGTTTAGAATGATAATAGGAAAGAAAGAGAGGTTTTAAGATTTAAAAAAAAGGATTGCATAGCCTAGTAGAGACAAGTTTACTAAGAGATCAAATAGAGACATAGTTTGAGTACAGAGGTTAAAGATAAAGAAGGATAAGACAAGATTAGAGCTAGGTATATGGTAGAGGTGGATGTATGATTGCATCCATATCAAATTTAAGTGTAAATTATTATACATCATTTGGTATCAAATCCAAGTTAGTTATTTGGAGTAGATATGTTTTGTGTTTTTCAAGTATTAGTTAAGTATGTATGACAATTATGCTAAGTATTGAAGGTTATTTGAAGGGTTGCTAATGAAAGTTACAAGAATGGATAGAGAGGAAACAAGGTGAATAGTTGTGTGGATGAAGCCCTTAAGACAAAGAGGCTTAGAAAGATAGAAAGGAGGGATAGTGAAAGATCAAAAAGAGAAAGCTCAAGAAGAGTTGAATATAGAAAGAGGAATCCCAAGTGAGGACAAAGAAAGTGAGAGAGACCTAGGTGAGGTAATAGAAGAAAAGTCGGTAAGATTTCCAATAAGAAGAGATAGGTCCAAGTGAGACATAAAGAGAAAGTGAAGAAAGAGAGAGTGTGAAGAGTGAAGAGAGAAAGAGAAGGATGAAGGGCTTGAAGAATGAGGATTGCCATAAGATGGAAATAGAAAAAGAAGTGAAGAAAAGAGAATTAGAGAGAGAAAAAGAGATTGTTGAGATGTAGATGATTTTGGAAAGGTTAGATCAATTATTGGGAGAGATTAGACCAAGATTATTTGTAAACATAAAGAATAAGGTGAGATGGCCTCTCAAATAGATGATAGACAAGAGAAGAAGACAAATGGTGGAGTTGTTAGCAAGGTAACCTAAAAGAGGAAGCAAAGGGGAAATCAAGCCTAAAAGGAATATAACTGATAATTTCTTGGTATATGTGAATATAGGCAAAGATTTGAATGAGTATGAAGTCCATAATGAGGGTTTGGGATTAGAATATGTCAAAGAAGAAAGGAATGGATGACAAGAGAGAAGCATGAACATGTTAATGTTGAATAAAAAAATGATTGGATAACTAAATATGGTGATGTAGTCCTATGTTACCCTAAAGAAGGTGAATATCTTCATAAATAAGAAGTGAGTGAGTATGCAGTAGAAAAATATCTCATTGTAAACATGAAATAATAGGTTTGAGTCAAGAAATATTTTAATAGAGCAAAGAATTACAAGGTAATATTTATAATATTATTTTTGATGAATATGCTGATATGAAAATTGATGAAGATGATTTTGTATAAGAATGTAATGAAGTTATTGGATAGGCTAATAGAAGGAACTAGTTTCAGCATTGAATCCAACGAAGGATCAATTGAGAACAAGTGCCAAGAAGAATAAGGTGGAGTACAAGTTATAAATAAGTGAGAGAATATAGTGCAATTATTGAAAGGATTTATAAGGTATTGATTATAGGCAACAAGAAGTTAGTACAACCATCTAAGAATGATGAGAGCATAGGGTGTATAGAAAGTTTTGATAATAAAGTTAGTGTGTTGAGAGAACTTGTGACTGACTAGATAGTGAGTGAATAATAGATAAAGAGCAAGAATTTAATTGAAGAGGTTGATGGTATTATAGATGAGAGGATGGAACAATAAAAGCAATGTAATGGGCAATAGATGTAATAAAAGAGCAATCAAAATTTGAAGAGAAACAATGTGAAATTCAATAGGTCAAACTATGGTTTATTTTGTTTGACTTGTTTTTTTCATGTGTAGGTATTTGGAGAAAGGAGAAAAATCAGAAGTTGCCAATGATCAGTTTGGAGATCAATAGCAAGAAAAAAATCAAGGGAGGATCTATAATCACTTTACCCAAGATTCAAAGAGGTCTAAATTATTAAAATAGACCTTGGGATACAGGAAGAAATGAAATTGAAAGAAATATTTTGAAGATAAAATCAATGAAAGATTATTTATAACTTTCATAGGAAAGTTTATTTTGCTCCTCAGTAGTATGATGCAAGAACATCCTTTTGTCTTGTGTTTGTCTACACAATTTTGGATTGATCCAGTGTTTAGGATTCACATTTTTTTTTAATGGTGTTTTTAAGGGTTTTATATTCATAATATACACTTGATAATCTTATCCAAGTGTTAAAGTATGCTTAGGGTGGCTAGAAATTGACATTGGCATTTTCCTGCCAATTTCTTTAATTTGAATTTTTAAAATTCTTGTCAATGTCTTAGGTCCTAAATCATGTTTGAATAATACTCAATGTTTTAATACCATTTTTTAGGCTCTATAAGGGGTTAATATCACCTCAATACATACTTTATTCATATAATAATTTATTCATAAAGGTGTGTTAGGAGTTAAGATAATTTTGGAGTCTCCCAACATTCTTGAAGGAGTCCAAAAACCATTGGATTAGTTATAGGATATAAATAAATTGTAAATGTTATGTTGTAATTATTTATTTGAGATTAATTATATTATGTATGGATGTCAACCTATAAATAAAGGAAGAAGGGTCTTTCAATTTTAAAGATTAACATGTTGCAGACCCTGTTTTGCCTATGTTCTGTGTTTAAAGATTGAGTTTAAATTGTTTATGAGTAATTTTGATTTGATTACTTATATCCACTGGTAAATACATATTGTAGTGAGCATAATATTATAATAATATTTCTTAATTTCTTATACACTTCTATGTGAGGAAAGTCTATTTAAACCCTGTAAGTGACAGTGTTAATAACATACAATCATACTCAAACTAGTGTATAAGTGGCTAAAGAAGGTCATTTAAAAGAGTTTAAACCCTCAGAAACATGTGGGAAATGTACATATAACTTATAAAACTACTTAAGAATAGTTAGACCTTTTTTTAAGTCTAAAATCTTGAAATATCTTCTCTCAAGATAATATAGACTGTAGATGTTTATGAACCTTTACATAGTTGGAAACAAAATATTGTAAACATGTATAATAGAGGTGTCATGGAGAGTAAATATTGATTGGATGAGGTTTTTAAATTTATTATAGAGGTCATTCAACCATCATAATGTTTTTAAATCCATTTTGGAACATAGAAGATCAAATTTCTCCTTCTCGAGTCTATAGAGCCTGTGTAAACCCTGAACTTTTAGAAACAAAAATTGACATTGTGAGTGAATAAACCATATAAAATACAAAAAAATGGGTTATTAGTGAGGAAATAATGTGATATAAGATATTATGTGGGTTTTATACTTGTACGACATTCATACATATGGAATAGGGCAACTGTGTATAAACAAGGGTTTAGGAGACCTAATTAAGCCTAAACAGTGCCTAAAAAGTGATTATAAAAGAGATTGAGAGTAGATATAGGTTTATAAAATTCATGGAGATAAGTTATAAGATAAATTATGTTTAAAAAGTAGTTTATTTTTGAAATATCAATTCATACTTGTCTGTACAACTGAAAAATACCAAAAAAAGGCTACTAGAAAGTCTGTCAAAGGAAAGAAGTAGGGTATGTTGTAAAGAGTTATTTTAATAAGTTTTGTGGATGGGATAAAGGTTTAAAAGAGGAATTTAAATATTTTGAAGATGATTATAAAAACCCTAACATAGAAAGGAGACTTGAATCATGTATGGAGTCAAGTTACCAATGTGTTGTCATCAAGGAATGAGTGAGTTGAAGTAAGACTCACAAGGAAGAGAGAAGGGGTTAGTAGAATATTGAGGTAATTAGATTTCTTGGATTTAAAATAGGAAAAAAATAGAGGTTTTGAGATTAAAAAATAAAAATATTGCATAGCCTATTAGAGACAAGTTTTCTAAGAGATCAAAGAGAGACAAAGTTTGAGTATAGAGATTAAAGATAAAGGACAAGACAAGATCATCGCTAGGTATATGGAAAAGGGGAATGCATGATTGAATCCATATAAAATATAGGTGTAAATACCTCTACATCACATGCCCAATATCTAAGTGGCCCTTACTTAATAAAATAGATTAAGGCATACGCCCTTTATTCCATTCATATATCAAGTTGGGTATAGATCAAGTTGGGTTGGGAAACACACTTTACAAGCTACTGGATAGGAATACACTCTACTAGATTGGTGACCACATATATATCTATCTGAAAATATATATAATATGGACATAATCTTAATGACATATAGAGAAAATGAGAATTAAACTATGGACTTGGGATTTAAATTCTCAACTAGTCTCTAGTCGCATATAGATATAAATTTGGATTATCAACTTTGGGATTGGTATTATTAGATGCAAAAATACCATCTATATATGTAATTAATATAATTTAATAATACCCTTTTCTCACTTTCCTAACTATTTATTATAGTTCAGGGATCTACATACACACCCTTTCCATGGTCTAGGTGTGGATCACTATATAAATCTTAAAATACCACCAAAAAATCAAATGATATAGATCTGAATTCTTTATTTGAGTGAAAAAGGATGAGTGGAATAAGAGTTTATTTGGGCCTTATTTTATTAAGTAAATTTTTGAATAAGAATATAATCCAATCAGGCACAAGTGGGAAGCTAATGCATCCATAATGAAGGTATTAGATAGATTGATTAAAGATGGGGAGGGATGAGGAAGGAGTGAGTCAAGATGATGAGAGATGATGAGGGATTAATTAGGGATGATGAGGTATGGTGAGGGTCAATGAGGGAGTGATTAGGTAGGATGATGGAGTGATTATGGATGGTGAGGATTAATTATGGAGTGATTAGGGATGATGAGGGACAAGGAGGGAGTGATTAGGGATGATGAAGTAGTGATTAAAGATGGTGAGGGTAAATGAGGGAGTGATTAGGGATGATGAAGGATGGTTTAGGTTAATGAGGGAATGATTAAGGATGATGGGGGAGTGATTATAAATGATGAGGGATGATGAAGATCAATGAGGTAGTGATTAGGGATGATGATGGATGAGGAGGGAGTGACTAGGATGAATAAAGATGACAAGAAAGTCATTAGGGATGAGGGAGGGATGATGAGCAAGTGAAATTAACACAAAGTGGTTGTTTGATGTGCATAATTAATCAATGTGACCTATTTTTCCCAATCACACCAATTTATCTTGAATTCAAAGTTGATGCTTAAACTTCAATTTTGACAAACCTATGACTCCTATAAATGCCAACAAGTAATATAGAAGGCATACAAACCTTCAAAATGAATATATGTTTACGACAAATGGACATCAATAACAAAAGTTATGCCCTAAAATACCTAGGTTCAATACTGACACCTTGAAAAATCCTAAGTACTGACCATATTGGATTTTGAAAAACTATCTTCCACATCATAGATTGTGTAGCTATGGGACCAACTCTATCAAATGCAAAGTGACCCTGATTTATTATATTTACTTAACATTCATTTTAATAAACCATCTACCCCTTCCAATATATATTTTATTATTTTTTTTATAATGTGAAAGTAATGCATACGTGTTATAATGTGTATGCACTATGTTAAATAAGAAAAATGCATATGCATTTAAGTTTATTAATCCCAAGCCTAGTTTAAAATAATACATATGTGTTATGGGAATTACATGTATGGGTATTGTCTATAATGCATACATGTTATTGTAAATATCCACAAAATTATCCTCCAACTCCATACACTTACCCTTAAGGTTACATTTAAATTATAAATAAATTTTACTTGGTTGTACAAGATCTAAGATGTGGTCAAAGTCAACTGATGATTCCATTTCACGATCTCCTAGTGGTTGGAATGAATCACTAGTCTTTATAGGCATTAGGGGTCTACAACACCATTTGTCAATTCATTATTTTGATTCACATTAATTCCAATTAAATTCATACATCCCAAATAAAAAAATGTCATATCCCTAGTACACATAGTCCATGAACTAGAATTTGAGCTTTGAATGGAGTGGAAAACACTCGATCTAGGTATTATACTAAAATATTCATACATTGCCTTATATAATCCATCTATTAAATAAAATAATATTTGTACATGAGAATATTTTTCTAATCCATGAGATATTTTTTTCATTACACCAAGTCACAATACTTGTAGCATTAATCAAATCAACATCATACTTATGCTTTATTTGGTATTTTTAAGGGCTATTTTTACACATGCACTTGCACCATCACATTCCCTTTTATCATGCCCAACCTCAAAGAAAATCCAAAAATATTGAAACTCTTTCTTTTTATGCATCCTACTTAATCAATAAAACATTCAATAATTATTAACTATCCTTCACAATTTTTTGGCTAGATGTAGTGTGTATTGAACATGATTTCTCTTGAATTCATATTTATATAAAATATTTAAAAACAACCTTGGAATATTTTTGGATAATATTATCTTTAATTTCTCATATAAAAGTGGTACTCCCTCAAAATATTTTTGTTGTCATTTGTGCTATTAGGTGTATGTCCGAATGTAATATGCATGCAAAAAATTAAACTTGAATTAAATTATAGTATTTAGATTGAACCTTATTTTATGGTTTTAGTGTGTAGTTTTTAGCAAAGGCCACATTCAAAAAAATGGTTTCAATTGGGAATTTATCTTTGCAAAAATTGAATTGATTATTTAGCCATTTTGACTTGTTTTTATGTCTTTCATATTGGTAGATAATATTCTTATTGATTCAAACATGAAATCAAATCTTGATGACTCTTTTCCATATTTTAATACATACTTTACATATTTGAACTTATTAAAATAAAATAGTTTCTTTCCAAATTCATGTGAAATTTCTTTGTGTATACAACTACTCAAATGTGACAAATCACCACAATTATTACATATTCCATCTAAATATTCTTTGGAAAAAAAATGTCCCTTAGGTCATTGATAGAAAAGACTTGGGATTAACTCTCTTGATGTTTTAGGTGGGGAATCCACCATAAATTCATACATAATCTCGTTAGTATGTAAAGTACATTGTATATGACAAAAAAATTAAAATGCATAGAAAATTCAACATGGATTCTATATAAACATGTGGTGCATGTTTGGTTGATTTTACCATAGAAAGGCTTACACATGTCAAATGACATTTGGTTGATTATCAATTACCGATCAAAATTTTTAATAAGATTATTATAAAATTATATTTGTGTCATGTCTAATACATGTTTTGCATGTGGCTCATGGTTTTTATAACCTTTTATTATTTAAAAAACATATTGTACATTAGATGAGATGCTTGTGTTGTCATGCCAAATTTTTTCAATTAAATGTATTGTTCCTTCAACTAATACATTGTCTTTTTAGGGGAGTTTACTACTAAATGCCCAACAATCTATGAGTAAAGGGTCATCAAGCCTTACTCCTCTTTTTATGGCATTTATTAGAGTTTTCATATTCAAGTTTAGGGTTGTACTTATTTGACTAAGAAATCGAGCTCTAGATGTTGACTTACTCACTATATATTTTATTATTACTCATGTTGCTACATTACTATATTATTTTGAGTTCTATTACCTATTGCATTAAATACATTAAATAGATTATTTACTATTGCATTATTTAATCCCTTTGTATTTCTTGTTCTTAACTCTAAATTATTCACTGCAATTCATTTTTTTTCATTTTCATTAATTGAACAAATAGTTGGCATCATTTTTTATGACTTTTCTTCCCAAATGCATAGTCCCATACATATTGACCATGACATATAACTGATATTATTGAAATTTTACATTTCATAGGTTCTATTATTTTAACATCTATTTTAATCAAATATCTTTTTGTTTGATACACTATCCTTTGAGGTGTGTGTCCATGAGCTATATGATTTTATTAACCTAGAGTGTGTTAGCACTTCAACCATTGAAGGGATATTAGAGTGTTAGTTAACATTAGACCCTACAGGGGAATTGAATTCTTATTCATTATGAGAGAGATTAATTTGTGTCACTATGTGATGTTTATTATCATCATGCTCAAAACATTTATTATGGATGTATGTTTCATTATATTGTGTTTCTCCACGCATTTCATCACTCAATCCAAATTCATTAGTTACATGTTATACATTTTGAATTTCATCATTCAATAAGAACTTATTAATTTCTCTTATCTCATTTGAATACACATCTAAATTAAATTGTATGGAATTGGGCTTGCTATTTTCATTTGAAATATTACCTAGTGTGGAGGGAGTACCATCACCTTGTCTAGAAACTCTTATGGGTGCTCTCCTATCTACTTGTATTTATTTTTATCTTTGAATTAAATTTTATCATTTTTTTATATCTTTAATTGGTCTTTTTTGGCAACTACCTGACCCCATTATTTATATCTACATGAATAATTTCAAGTATAGACTTAAAATTGAATAATTTATAATAATTGAGATAAAATAAATAGACAATTTATATATGTTATAGAGTTCTAAAAGTAAAAACTAGTTTCAAGTTTTTAAAATTAAAAAATAATGAGTGAATTTCAAGAGCAAACAAGTAAAATTTGTAAACTACAAAGGGCATGCACCATTTTTAAAAGCACAGTCACCTTGTTTGAAAATAGTTCCAAATGGGCATTTACATTAAATGAGCTTTCTAGATCTAAAGGACATAAGGTCTTTAGAAAAGGGTGGAATCCCTTTGAAAATGACAAACACCTTTTGTAATGGGTGTTTTCCCTTATATAAAGGGCGTACAACCTTTCAAGATATATCTATGTTTTTACGTTTTCACTTTCCCTCCAAAACTTGTCATGGAGTAGTCCACATGATTTTTAATAAATTTATGATCTTTTTCCATCTTTGTAGACACATCTTATCAAGCATATTTTATTATACACATACATATACATATGGGTTTGTAGAGGAAAAAACATAGTTTTTGAATATATGTATGTATGTATATATATATATATATATATATATATATATATATATATATATATATATATATATATATATATATATATATGTATGTATGTATGTATGTATGTATGTATGTATATGTATGTATGTATATATATATGTATATATATATATGTATATATATATGTATATATATATATATATATATATATATATATATATATATATATATGTATGTATATATGTATATATATATATGTATGCATATATATATGTATATATATATATGTGTGTATATATATATGTGTGTGTGTGTATATATATATATAAAATTAAACCATTATTTTAAATATTACTTAATTTATACACAACATACCTCATTATGGACTATATACACATAATTATAAATGCTTTTTTAAATTTTTGACCATCAATCAAAATTTTATAAAAACTATATCTCAACAATATACACATTGTTGGTTATGTTCAAAAAAATATTTTCATGAAGTTGAGGTCAAAAAGTTGTGTTCCTATACATACAGTTTTAATTTTCTAGCTATCTTGATTTCTAAAATTATATATACAAGTCAATTTGTATATATGAATATTTTTACTGTAAAGATTCCTCTTCTTCTTATTGTAATATTTTTATAAGTGATTATAAAAATAAAATTTTAAAAATAAATTATCATAAAAAAATCAACACATGATAATTAATAAATAAATAATATATAGATAATCATAGGTAATATATTGATTTTACCACATCATATTTATAAATAATCATAACAATGAAATTGTAAAAATAAATCATCAAATAAAATATTACCATATTATAATAAATAAATAATAATATATTTATAAATAATCATAATAATAAAATTTTAAAAGTAAATTATCATAAAAAATATTAACACATAATAATTAATTAATAAATAATATATAGATAATCACAATTAATTTATAGGTAATATATATATTTTACCACATCATATTTATAAATAATCATAACAATAAAATTGTAAAAATAGATTATCATAAAAAAATATTACTATATCATAATCAACTAGTGTACATATCTTAGATAAATATATGTAAAATATATAGATAGATATTATTCTCAAGGCATCTATATCATATTTAATTATGAGTACCTCAAAAACGATATCTATTGATATATTTTACATAGATTTATCAAAAATATGTATGCTAATATATTACAATTAAAATAAATAAATATTCACCCTTGCTTCTTTTGTCCCTATGGTAACTTTTGGCAAAGAAGAAATTAGGGAAGTTTTCAAATCAGAAGAATATTTCTTTATCAAGGGTTTAATTTGCAGATTTGTAGATTACTGGTCAAAACTCCAGGATCATAACAGGGGGATCTCATAGTAATGAAAACCCCTACTATTAGATAAATTTGCTATTTATCCTTGTGTTAAGGGCTATTTTATTATTATTTTTCATAATATCAAGGATAAGGATGAGATTGAGGGTCAATTATGGAGCTTGAATCACCACCCTTTGCTGGTGAAATATTGGTCCCCCACTTTCAATCCCCTCAACAAACCTATACATATTAAACCTATTTGGGTTCATCTAGCCAAACTTCTGCTTCAGTTATGGATGGAATTTACCCTGAGAGCTATTGGTAGCTCTCTAGGTAGGTTTTTTTGTATGCATCCAGATACTGATCAGTTCTCTCTCACTACTTTTACTAAGATTTTGGTAAACATTGATACTTCTAATAATCATTAGAGATCACACTAGGTCTCAAGCCATTGACTATGAAGGATTACCATTTCGCTATTGTAGCTATTTTGGCACTAGAAACCTAACCAAAAACTGCAGCCTCCTCAAGAAAAAGAAAGACTCTTCTTGGTGGAAAGACTTCATCCCCAAAAACCTCATGATGTTGCCCGCAGATGAAGAGTGGGCCACTGATAGTGAGGACTCTACGTCTTCTTCTTCTAAAGCCCCTGTTTCCCCTACTTCAAACAAGGATCTCAAAATTTCATTACATTCTGAAGATGAATTGTTGGTTGATCTTATCTCTCCAAAGAAGGCTATACTAATCCCAACTTCCCTCTCGAAGGAGATCTCAGAATTGGACTCATCCATGGTAAATACTATTCCAAGAATAACAACATAAGACAAATCATAACCCTACACCATAGTTGAGAATATCTCTCTAGGCCTTCAACATGAAAATAAGGAAGGATGGTCAATGGTTCAGAAAAAGAAAAAGGAAAAAAAGTAAAGGTCCAGCGTTCTTCTATGTCTCTTCATTCAGGGGGACCCCGTGACAACTTGCAGAATATCAGTGAAAAAAAGGTCAAGTCACTTGGATAAGTTTGGCAGAAACTTCATGAAATTTTCCTGGTAAATGTGTGATTCAATTTGTTTCGATCTATTTTAGTTGGAAGATCATGTTGAGTGGGGATCTTACCCGTTTTGTTGTCGTTGATAGAAACATCCCATTAAAACTTGAACATTTAATTTTTAGATCCGTCCATTGTATAAAGTTACATGGCCTTTCAAAATTTGTTCTTTAATCAATCTAATAAAAAAATAAAAAAATATTTAAAAAGTTTAATTTTTTATAATAAAACAAACATTGAAAAGCAAGATGATATCTTAAAAAAATTATAATAAATGACATATTAAAGGGCAAAATAAACAAGGGCACGACATGCTAAGCCCCTACGGGCCTCTGCGATTGCAAATAGATTTAAAGAAAATGAAAAAAGGATTCTCCTTAGCGCATTTATCAGGATCTCTTTCCATTGAGAAGTGACTCACATAGCGTGTTTATTGGATCATGTTTATAATAAAAATATATAGTCATGCAAGAGTGATATGATCCACTTAACTTCCACTTCAAAAAATAACAAAACCATCGGACACCCTGATTACATTATGATAGCAAGATCTTCATATCCGTTCAATCTGTTTGAAGGCCATAAATTAGTTACACATGGGAGCCATTTTAAAATCTAGAACAGGCATAGTGCAATTCTTCCAAAAGCACTGGAAAAAAAAAGATGTAGAGATACATACAGCTGCAGTGAAGAGAATTTGAGATATAGAATAAAAAAGAATAAACATAAACTTTCTAGAGAGATCTTGGATGACTTGATCCGCTGGATACGGGCCCCGATCTCTGAGAGTCCTATACGCTTCTATCGGTATAGTCACCTCATTCACAGATTTGTTTAGACCATACTGCTGCCTCAACATCACTAAATTATTCAATGTCCCCACGAGAACACATAATATATCATCTATGACTGCAAAAGCCTTGCTTCACATCGGGAAAATATGTCAAACACATCCACTAATAATGATTTATAAAAAAATATTGAATCTTGCTTAGTAATGTTTCCCTGGGAGGAAGAAATGGCTGGTCCTTTTGAGTATAATCCATGGCGCCAGCATCACCAAATTTAACACAAATGGATCCAGAATTAGCAGCAACAAAAGACTATATCAAATCTATGCCATTTTTCATTGCTTCCGCATCAACCTACGGTCTTACCTGCCTCGTTGATGCCTCTGCAACTAGTTTTTTGAATACTAGAACGCATGCAGAGATAGGCGGTAACCCATCCAACTGGGACTCATGCAAGATACTTAGAATCCTAGAAAATCATGACTGCAAGTAATTCTGACATGCATTAAAACCTCTTATTTTGGCTGCCATTCCCTGAAATGATGTGAAATTGTCCATAACATCTATTTGTTTTACACCAATTGAATTGGAGGAGAAAATAATATTCTATATTTCCATTAAACAGTTAACATATTAGTTCTAGTGACTATATGCATATTGATCACTGTTTTAAACATTCGCTGCTCTATTTGATCGAGACTACTGGTAATAATCACGCATTAATGTGAGGCGAAGACAATAGATAGCCCTTCGGGCCAAATAATGACATGAAGATCAAACGTAAAAGAAAATCTATAAACTCTTTGAAATGTCATATGTCGATGTAACCACTTTTTTGTTAAGTTAGTTTTTCTCTTATAATGTTTAACTAGGGTGAGGGGTTATTTCTTCTACATAAACAAGGAACAAATTATAGGTTTTATATGTATTGCCAAATTAATATTTTATTTTAAGTAATAATATCACATGAGGATTTGAACTTATTGATTTGGTTGTTTATTTTGTTTTTAATATGGATGAATAAACTTATTTTGCATATTGATTTTTGCTTTACTACTAATTTAATATTTTATTATATTAATTTTTTTATTGTTCATTTTATTTTAAAATATATTATAATTAATATTAACATATATTTATTCAATATTATTTTTTATATATTTATTTGTTATAATTTTTTTGGAGTTTTAAACAGTTTATTTAAATTTGAAATATATTATAATTAATATCAACAAATGTTTATTCAATATTATTGTTTTATATATTAATTATTATAATTTTTTAAAATTTTAAACGATTTATTTAAAATTTATATTTAATACGATCTATCAAAAAAATTCATATATTTTATAATTTAAAAATGTAAATTCATTCATACAACCATAATCCTTAATAATATATCAATAATCATGGGTTAAAAAAAATATACACAACTATTTAAAGTGGATGCTATATGAAACATAATATTTGGTAAAAATTTACAAACCTTTACTTTTTTTTATTAATAGAAGTGAAACCGTTTGTTATCGTCTTGGAATCACTAATTTTTACAATAATAATATTGCAAAACTTTGGAATATGTGTTCAATCAATTACAACTCAAATTATACTCAAATAAATTTTAATTTGAAATAGAGTTGAGATGCAAAAATTTGGAAAAATTAAAATTAAAAAAAAAAACTTCTATTTTTAGTGAGCTGCAAGCACATGCAGCTCTAAAAATCCCCTGAAATACTCTAAACACTAAAATTAGTCTACTAGATGAATTTTAATTGAAGTTCTTGTTCAATCATAAAAATATACAATTTCTAAAATAAAAAATTTCCTAAAAAATCAATAAACTGCAATTTCAGCTGGAAAATATCATTTCATTTTTACAATATATATTTTCTAATTTATTAATTTTTATTAAAACTTATTTTATTAAATTTGTTTTACTTTTTATTAAATCACATGTTATATTTTATTTATTTTTGTTGTATAAAATATTATAAAAATTATTTAAACAACTAATTTTTCTACTTTAACCAATAATTTTTTTTACAAAACATAATAATTAATTAATTTTAAAATTTAATACTCAAATATTAAATAATATTATTTTATTATATTCTTATAAAATATTCTATTTATATTAATAAATTAATTAAACTCATTTAAACTTGCAGGTGGTGTTTTATCTCATGGAAAGCTGCTCTTAGCCTTTGGGCTTTATTTTGGTGGAAGTTTCGCCCACAAAAAAATTATGTTTGCGGAAGATTTTGTGGATATTAAATGAATCTTTGTGGACAGTTCAACAATTGCTTAATGTTAGTTTTTTTTTAAAAAAAAAAAAACCACTGAGAGAGGCATTTTATGTGAATTTTAAAGTTTTATTTTTCAGCTTTTTAAGATTATGAAACCTCTGAAAATCATAGTTTAACTTTATTAAATAAAATAATAATTTAAAAAATCAGTTTTAAAATAATAAATATAATAATATTTATTTATTTATTAAACTATTAATTATAGGTGAAAAGACTATTGTTAATTATTATTATTATTTTAATTTTTTTTATAATAAATTATCATTCCAATATTTATGAGTGAAAAGAATATTAATTTGATATATAACATTATTATTATCATACATTATTTTCATTTTTAATATGTAAAAAATATTATATAAAATATTTGTTTAATTCAAAAAATTATATTTATTATATTTATTAAAGAGAAAAATATTTACTATATAATTTTATTGGTTAAGTTTTATTTCCTTTTAAATACTTGAAATATTTTAATATAACATATATCTTATGAAAAAAATGACATTTATTATACAATTTATATTATTTTGATAATTACATTCTAATTACTATATAATTTCTTAACTTGCTATTATATAATTCTCTATCTTTCCTTAATTTCAAACACTTATAAATTTATTTATAATTAATACAAATATATTCTATAATAAGTATAAGTGGAGGCCTACATACCATTTACCTTAAGAGCATCCAACACTTCTGATTGTAATATATCTATGTTCCAACAATTATCACAATCTTTTTGAAATATAGTTATTATTTCCACATTTAATATAATACATATATAATTTCATCTACTTTATCTCAAATTAATGTTGCCTCTTTTTTATTTTTTATTAATTTATATTAGATTGAGGTCAAATTCTAATTTAGTTTTGAACTAGTCAATAAACTACAAAAGTCTATAAACATCTTGTTGGTTCTTACCAAAGTAGGGTTCGTATAGTTTTTATCTCAACCATTAATATTTTCACTTTAATTAATTATACTTAATTTTTGAGTACCATTCATTGTTGTGTTGAGCTTATATTCCAACTTTATATACAAAATTTGTAATTACTTTTCACCATCACCACCAAACTCACTTTAAAATATATGATAGTTTTCAAATTCATTTATCAAATTTAATATATTTTCCACCTAAAACTTCACAATAAACACATATATAATTATAATTATAATTATTTAACTAACACGGTGAACTTTACACTATTGGGGGCAATGTTAGTAATCAATTTATTAAAACTCCAAGTTACATGACATTTCATACTCAGCATTTAATCTGCATTTCGCCAAGTGCATTAAACTAGGTAGAAGACCATTTTTTTAATTTATTATTAAAAAAATAAAAATTAGAGACATTCTTCACCAAATGCTTCAATAAAAACAGTATGTTTGAAGGGTTTATTAGGTACGATGTATATATTGAATGTAGCTTTGCTATTGTTCTATTTGTATAAATAATAAAATTTACTTCAAACATTGGAAAAAATATAACACTACATATGGACAATTTATAAATTTAATTAAACATGAATTAAAGGAAAGAATGTTTTAACTGTCATGGAATTTCAAATTTTCACTTTGAGAGGATTAAGTGCCCTTCGAATACCAGGCTTAAACATATTAACGCCTGTCCAAATGACAAGCACACACATATATATATATATAAATTGTGGGTTTTTATTACAATTCGTGAAAGGTTAAAATTAATTTATGGGATTGAAAAAATATAATATAAAGTAAATAATAAAAAATGTAAGAATTTTATTATATTTAAAAATTAAAATATATATGTAATAATATATTATATCTAAAAATAAAAATGTATATATAATTAAGAAAATATGACCACAAAGCTTTAATTTTATAATCACTTAAACTATATTAAGAAAAAAAAATCTCAAAAAATTTAGTATGTAAATATTCCATCCACATAAGTTATTTAGATATGATAAATAGTTTCACTAATAAAATAGGAGAAATGTATTAATCTGAACAAAGGTATATATAAAGAATAAATGTGAAAATGGATTTATTCATAATATCATCAAGGATCAAAGAGTGATCATTGGTTATCCAAATAAACTCTCTACAAGTTCACTAGATGCAATGCCCCAAACTTCTAGTGTTTAATTACATAATAACTCATAAATGATACAAATGATCTTTATATAGGAAAATCAAGAGGTGAGTCACATATGTTTATTGGTTGAATGAGATGTGGAAGAGTTATCCAAAGTACATTTAACCCAAGTTCTAACATATGTGAAGATAATTATCATATTAAATGTGCTTAATACATCACATCTTGGTAATACATTTATTTAAAGTGGACTTCATATCAAGTGTGAATATCACACACACTAACACCTTCAATGAATATCATCTTAAGTGATGTCGTAAAAGATAATAAATCTTAAGTTTATAAGTATGGGTCCAAATAAATAGACATGATAATGTACCCATGTATAATGAAAAAGCAAAATAATAATAAATTTTTTGTAGATGATTGTTCAATATGATGAAGCCTCCTATGAAATGATTTGGATGTTGAGGGATGAAGTAAAGACTAAAAGTGACAATAATTGTGTCCTGTATAAACTATCATGTCACAATACTGATACAATCCCTCCCTTGCATAAGAGAATAACTGCATGAAACTCAAACATATAATTTATAGTACATAACTCTTTAATTTAATGTAATCAATCAAATGATTGACCAAGTTAACATTGTTCAATACAAAATTGTTAAGTTTTTAAAGTAAAGTCAAGGTAAAGCATTGCTCATTGATTAGGATACATATAAAGAATCTGAAAAAATAATATTTTATGAATCTTGCTATATGGATAATAGTAACAATATGGTACAGATTCTATCTCACCAGAATGGATGGGTAACAAACTTTTGCATCCACCTAGTATATAAGAATGAAAACTAAGTACATAAAATACTAAACAACCAAGAAAACATCAAAAGTATACAATGTTCCTCCATCCCCCCTCCCTTTCACCTTGTAAGATTAATTAACAAGTGAACACAAATAAACTATCAAGATTCAAGACCTAAAATAATAGTGTCAATAATGTAGGTCTGCAACAAATCAATAAGGCCCGCAAAGGCAACAAGGTTATGAATTATACACATAAAAATTTACAAAAATGAGAGTGTCCAATATACTGCATGAAGTACTCAACAAGTCATGTGATAAAAGGTTGTGTGAAACAAGATAAAAACACATAAAGTTAGACATAACTAGAATAGAAAAGCCTCGATGACATATTATAAATTAGTGTAAGCAAAATATATATCTAAAAAATACATCCACAAGATTTTTAATGCATTAAGGGGAGATCATCTATGAAGACAACATGGAATCTATATTGAATGCAAATTAATATGATTCATAGTTTAAATAAATAAGTCATTATGCTGAAAAAATAAAAATATGAATCAACATCAGACTAAGTAGATATTATAATTATGAAGAGTGTGAAAAAACACACATTTAAAAAAAAAGGCATGCAAATTTAAATTATAAAATAAAACTTATATTTTTTTGTAAGGTTAAAAATTAATCTAAAGTTAGTGAAGAAAAGAGGAAAAAAAACTATAATTTATAAAATTTTGGGTTATCAAAATGAAAAATTGACACCACCATTGTGTAGATTTTAAAAAAATAAGAAAGGATTAAAAAATCACCCTCCCAATGAACTCATATCCAATCCATAGTCAAATATTAAAGCTAATAATTTGTCTTGATGTACTTAAAAATATGAGATCTAGTCCCAAAAACATGTTAGATGAGTTAAAAATATTCTTTTTATTCCATTTTGATCATTCTTACCCTTGCAAAGTATCTAGTTTTACATAGAACATGATCTACATTACTAGAAAAATGAGTTCATGATGTTAAATTCAGGTGAAATAAAATTCAAAGCTCTTTCTCTAGCACTTTGAATGCAATAGAAATATCTAATTCATAAAAATAAAGTGAAAAATTACTAAAATATATTTAATGAAATTCTTCCATATGTAGATCTATAATAGGTATATGAATCCAGCTGAAAGAAAACCTAGAGAAGAAAAAATAATAGATTGGATATGTAACGAACTTTTCATAGAATTGAAATTACTCCATTCAAATGACCCTAACTTTGCAAAATTGGCTCAAACTAACAAATTACCAATGTAATTAAAAAATACCCTGAGGGTTGGATTAAAGATGTAAATCTAGCATTAAAAAAAATATATAATGATTTTTAAAACCGTATAAAGGTTGGCATATAAATGCTCTAGCAACAAAAAATTGCATGTCCAGTATAATTTTTAAAACATCAAAAGTGTAGGCACAAAAACTTGTTTTTGCTCTAAAAAATACTTAATGGGAAATATTGAAAACCTTAGAAGGGTTGCCACAAAAAAATACAAAGGGATTAGAGGAGTTACATGGAAATATCGAGCTTGCTAAAAAAATTATAGAAATCTACAATGGTTATCCATGAAAAATGATTCTAATCCCTTGAATATAATACCATATTGGGCACATACCAAAGCTTTGATGCCATATTTAGGAAGACAACGCTTATAACTAAAACTATGTTATGAAAGAGAAATCCCAATAACTTTAACATGTAAAAACTTCATCCACATAATGTACTCAGAGAAAAAAAAGATATTCACTAATAAAATGGCAGAAATATATTAATCCAAACAAAGGGATATACAAAAAAGAAATGTGAAAATAAAATGTTACAAAAATAAATTATGGATTAATAAATGATCATTAATTCTCCTAATGACTATATCTCTACCAACTCACTAGATGCAATGCTCCAAAACTAATGCTTAATTGTATAATACCCTATAAAAAATATCATGATTTCTTATGTAAAAAAAATAAAAGGTATATGAGAGATATTTATTATTAAGTGAAAGATGAAGCATTCTCCAAATAAAACATTCTCTAATATATACTTAACCTTTCTCATATCTATGATAATAATTACCATATTAAATATGTATAAAACATAATATCTTGATAACACATATTTTTTAAATAAATTTTATATAAATATGAATATAACACATACCAAACATTATTTTTATTTAATTTTATAAAAAAATTAAAAAAAAACAAAAAACTTTCCAAATAAAAACAGATCATTATAAAAATTAAATTTCTAATCTAATCAAAATATTAACGAAGATTAAACTCCCTCTCAAAAAAAAGGTCCAGCATCTCTGTAAATTGCATTAATTTCAATACAAGACAAAGCATACCTGACAAAGAAGTCCCTGCTTTCGAGGGTCATGTGCGTGGGCCTTAGTCTACGGCTAAGCATTTACTTCCGGGAACGTGCTGAAATTGGGAACGACGTCTTTTAACGTGATATCTACCAGTAGTAGAGATGCCGCTATATTTGAATGCATTCATTAGTTTGTGAGCGTGTACGGTTTTAGGCCATAAAATTTTGGAGATAGCGATGCGGTTCGATTGCCACCAGAAGTTTACAGTGTACCCGTCTTCTGCAATCTAAATAACACGACGAGAATTATTTCCTAAGCGCCTTACAATTGCACTGAAAGCTACACTAAGTAGCAGCATGCTTACGTTTTGAAAACGACGAGAACTATTTTGATAATTGAAAAAACTATATATATCTGTGTGTGGGGACTAGAGAAGAATAATCTTTTTATTATTTACATATATATGGAAGAGGTTATTCTTTTCTAGTCTTTCACACATAGATATTACGGATGAGATTATTCTTTTTAAGTCCACACACGGATATTATGAAAGATATTATTTCTTTATATTATACACATAAAGATAAATAGAAGAGGTTATTGCTCTCTAGTCATTCACACGAATATTATGGAAGAGATTATTCTTCTCTCCTCCCCGCCCCCACACACACATACATGGAAGAGGTTATTCCTCTCTAGTCATTCTCTGCCCTCACCTCCTCTGCCTCCCTCACTCACACACACACACATGGAAGAGGTTATTCCTTTTTAAACCCCTTAGCCACCCACCCGCTTGCTCCGCCCTCTCCCACATGTGTGCATGTGTGGGGAGGAATAACCTCTTTCATATATGTGTGTAAAGGAATAACCTCTTCCATTAGAATATTAATTGTGTGTGTGTATGTGGGGAGGTAATATAGAAGAGGTTATTCCTACCTAACCCCTCACACGCACAAGCACGTGCACGTGCACACACACACACAAAATATGCATGTGTGTGTGAGGGGTTAGGTAGGAATAACCTCTTTTATAGTACCTTGCATGAGGAACCTTCTTTTTTTTATGCCAATTTGAAGCATCACCAAGTGTGATATCTCATGATAGAGAAGAATTTTAAATTTGTGTTTTCCCTCC
The DNA here is from genome assembly GCA_037957365.1 of Torreya grandis. Classification (NCBI taxonomy): domain Eukaryota; kingdom Viridiplantae; phylum Streptophyta; class Pinopsida; order Cupressales; family Taxaceae; genus Torreya; species Torreya grandis. The sequence continues at coordinate 3,819,216 of JARHVA010000225.1, read as the reverse complement.
CTATGTTATTAGATTAATGTTTGCTAATAGTTTGATAAAAACTAATTAAATTTTAACTTATATGTATGTAACATATGAATTAAAATTATTGAAATAGTTAATGTTCTATTAAAAAGGTAGTAAGGTAGTAGGCATCATATAAAGGTTACATGCCCTAATTAATAGGATTTTTAGAAAGTTACAATCTTTAAGGTCCTATTCTAGTTAGTGGGCTTGACTCATTTGTTTGAGTGTTTTGGAAGTTGTGTAATAAGAATAATTGTGTGTAAGAAGTTCATATGGACATGTATGTGAATTGAATGTTGTGTCAAGGTTGTTGATTGTAAAAAAACTCAAGTGTGTAAGAAAAGTGCAGGTCATTATATGACATGAAAGAACTTATACAAGGTATGGGACTCCTTTCATTCAATGAGTTTGGGGAAGAGGAATTTGACTCTCTTTTTATTATGTGAGGAGTTTTGGGGAAGAAGAATTTGAATTGGGAATGAAGTCTTCTAATGTGATCTTTACTAGTAGTAGAGATGTCACTATTTGAATACATTCATTATGTGAGCTTAGAACATGTAGATGGGTGAGCGTGTGTGGTTTTACGCCATAAAATTTTGGAGATACAATGCAGTTTGATTGCCACCATAAGTTTATATTGTATCCAACACAAAGATGAGCCTATCATCTTCTACAATCAAAATCATTAAATTTCTTTACGATGTAAATGCAAAAATTTAAAATAGATCAAGATTGTTACATTACAAAATTCGAATAAAATGGGTTTCATGTTACCCTGAAATGCCATGGTTTATTGTTTTGGTGAAAATTTACATTAATAATTTCATTGATCTGAGATCAAAGTCCACAAATGGCATGCTCTATGTTAAGTAAGAAAAAAAAAATCATTTAAGAGAGACTATAATAATTCAATAAGTTGTAAATGCTTTGTTAGAGATCTAAGTTTGGTGTCTTGATGAGGACTTACATTTACAAGTTCATTTTTCTGAAAATGAAATTAACTTATTGGCACATTCTCTTAAACTTAACTAACACTCACAAATTGATGAGATCCACAATCTCCATGAATCATAAAATTTATATCAAAAAATATTAAATATTATTAAAAATGTGATTTGTTATTAAACAAAAATCAATAAATTAATGAATATTTGATAATCTTACCTAACAAATTCCGCCAAGTAAATGTAAAAAAATTTAAATATGTGACTTAGAGTTTTGTACTGCAAATCTCTGTCCAACTAAACTTTTTTCTAACAAGTGTTTCTTAATCGACTGCTGCCGATTTCCAATGTGCTGCCAAAATAATGATAATTTACTTCAAGGTTTAGAAATATTAGACAATTACAAGTGTTCTCAAGCATTATAATAACTAGAAATTACCCTAAAGGTGCAAAAGACGCTGGAAGAATTGGAAGAATCATTTTTTTCCCAATCATATATTATATTATATTATATTATATATTTTTATTTTAATATTATATGTTTTAATTGTAATACATTATAGTATATTATAATATATATTTTAATACATTGTATATTTCAATATATATTATAATATGTATTCATTATAAATTTTAGTTTTTGATATATTTTAATATATTATTTTACTTTATATATTTTAAAATACTCTTTAAATTTTATATTAGTATTATAATATTTATTTATATTTATATAATAAATATTTCTCAAGGTTGAAGTGTGGCAATAGTTATATATTATTTTATAATTAATATTTATAATTTTATAGGTATAGTATTATAATTAATATTAACAATATATTATATATTTGATTATATTAGATATTTTATTATCTTATATAATTTATATATTAAATTATATTATATTTATTATGTTATATTATATGATAATATTTTATTATATTAGATATTTTTATATTGAATTTTAACATAATTTTTAATATAATATATTACATATAATATATTTATATATTTTAATATTGAATTTTAACTTAATTTTTAATATAATATATAATTATATATTATATTAAGATATATATATATATATATATATATATATATATATATATATATATATATATATATATATATAATATTAATCTATAATACATAATATTATATATGTATAAAAAAATTATATTTAAAATATTAATATATAAAAAAATATAATTTAAATATATTTAATCATATGATAATATTTTATTATATAACTTTTAATTTTTTAAATAATAATATTAAAATTATATATATTATTATATATATATATTTATATTATCTAATATATGAATTTTATTATAGCATAATAATAGTAATTTATAAATATTAATATTATACATAAAATTTTAAAACATTGAATTTAAATATAAGGTTTTTCTTCCAAGTGTCCCAAGTGTGCCACCATGTGGTGACATGTTGAAATGATAATGAAAAATCTCCAAATATAGAGTTAATAAAACTAATGCAAAAAATGTCGATTGTATTCTTTCCCTAATTCACCAGTGTAAGATGGCATCGCAGGGTTATGTAAAAATATGAACGTTTTATGGAAATTCTACATCATTGTTGTATATAATATGACTACAAAATACAATTCTAATTTATAATAATATTCTATTTATTATTATTATTTTATATTATGTTATATTATAATATATTATATATATAATTATTTTGTAATAATACTTATATAATATAATAATATGTCAGCCTCACATAATTAGGTTAATGATAATCCCATGTCATAAACTAGTGTTGATCTGCTCACCGACTACCTATTCAATTTCTTAGCAAGCAACATGAGCTCCATGTGCCCTTTATCCCATCATGAGCTCCCATGTGTCCTTCAAAATCATCATTCTCACACCAGTGCACTCTTTCTCCTATCTTGACCTTATCATCTATTTTAGTTGCCTGAAAAGCTCTTGCTGCTCTGTGATACACATTGAAATATGGAAAGATTGGATTCCTATCTGTTCCATGCTCTGTTGTTCTTTCATTTTGCTTGATCATCATTCCATTTGTATGTTAGTAATCTGAGTGATCCTCTTCCTTGAAATCTATTCTATCTTCTTTATAATCACTTGAGTCTCCCTCAGAATCAGTTATCTCCCTTTCTTTGTTTGTCATACACTCAAGCTAGAGCCTACCTAATGGCATTTGTAAAAATTGATGGAAAAATAACTTCACCAGGTTCTCTTGCTCTCCGCCTAGTTCACTCCTGGTCCTTGTTGTCCTCTTCCATTCACTGGGTTCTTCCCTTGCCACTAACCTCTTTTAAATTCAATTTTTTCATGAACATCCTTTGCCCAATTTATGGTTTTATGATAAGGCATAAAGGTGTCACATCTGTAACGACTCATTTATCTACATGCTTGGATATAATCTTCTATTTCAGTTTTATTTTTCTGGGGATTTTTTTTCTAATCATCTTGATTTAAGCTGAGTTATGTCTTCATCAAAGGATCATAAAAAATAGCTCATGCTTCACAGAAATGCACCCTACTTGAATGCAATATTTAGTCTCAAATCTAGTGTATTGTCACAAACTATTCACCCATCTTTTAATGCCATAACTACACCTTATATTTAGTAAGTATTTTCTATTTATTTGTAAGGTAATTTTTTTTTTATAAATGGGTAGAATAAACTGGGTTTGAATTTTATCTCTTTTTTGGACACATTCATTATTCTATTTTACCATGATTTGTTTCTTGTGTTAGGGGTTTTTTTTCTGAGCTTATCAAACCATTTATTGTATTATCCGCTCACAATAGTCATGTTTCTCATATTAAATACTTGTAAAGACTCACTCATTGTGTCTAATACTTCTGCAGATACAATTAATCAATTTGAAACTCAATCTTACAATAAACTATACAAAATTTTTGACATTAACATATATGAATATTATATATTTTATATAATTTATATAAATATTATATTATATAATACACATTTTAATATTATATTACATTATATAATATATATTGTAATATATTTTATAAAAAATATATATTTTAATGTTATATTCATTTGTATAATATATATTATATTATAGCCTAGGGCATACAATTATATGGCCATCAAATTCTATCCATTTCAACAAAATTATTAAAAAAATAATAAATCTAAAAATTCCCAGTAAAAAGTAGCCCTACGTATTGAATTGGAATTTTTTCAATACTAAACTAGTGATTTTTTGTATAATTTGGTTTAATTGTTAAATCATTATGATAGTATTGGACTAGTTTAGTAACACTATCAATGATGATATTTAATAATATCAATAGAGATAGATAATATTCAAAGAATAATGAATCATTTTTTTAATGTAAACTATATATTTATTTACTGGTAATGTACATACTCGGTAGCATATAAGACACCAAATGATTATCAAAAATTCCAAAACAAATATAATAACTATGATGCCATAGAATATATAAGTGAATTCACATGATGCTAGGTGTAAGGGATTATAAATTTGTTTTTATTCTTCAGGTCCAACATTATAGTTTATGTTCTTGGGAGCTACCACATCTAACACATTACCATTATTATTCAACACTAAACACTAAAAATATAATAAATGTATCTCTTCCTTTAACTCAATCAAGGTTTTAAATCTTGTCCAGGCAAAGAAGTGAAAGCATTTAGTTAGGCATAGAGGCAAAAATGTGATGCCATACTGGGAAACAAAATCTATTTACACAATAGTCTAATACCTGAGGAAAACTATCTCAATTGATCAGAATAATCTCTACAATCTATAGTTATGATCCTTTTTGCTATGCCATACTACAAGGACTACAACATCCTCCCGTTGATAGGTAAAACATTGATATTATAGGTTTTGTTTAATAGTGAAAGATCCCAGAAGGAAAATGGTGATTCTAAATAAGCTTTGCTTCAAGGTTTATATTGACATATTCTACTATGAGATGCATTTTATTTATGTTCTAACAGCAAGGGTTTGCATGTGATTTTACATCTTAAAAAGTCATTATGATTGTTAGGGATCACCAAAATTAACCAAGGAATTGAAGAGGGATGTTTTTGTCTATGCATTGTCTTGAAAATAAAAGACACTAAGTGGGATGATAGAAGGGAAAAAAAAGGATTTCCATAGGTAAATAATACAAGAAAAGAAGGTTTAGTTAAACAAGAAAATAACAGGTAAAAGTCAAGACATAAGGAAACATTAAGTAAGTTTTATTATCAAATTTTATCTTTATCTTATTGAGATATATGGTCGAGATATTGAATAAGAGCATTGTTTCACTACAAATTTACTCTGTGAAAGGGCATTAAGAAATTAGATGGTATATTTTCTGCTTTATGTTCATAATTTGGGCATATATTGGCTGAATCTAACCACACTTTTATGTGTGTGTGTGTGTGTGTGTGTGTGTAGTTAACAAAAAATGTTTTCAGATTAATAACTAGAGAAACCCTTCTATTTTTTTGCCATCTGACAATCGTTGTGTGGGTAATTATGCTTAATATTACTAGGTATGTAGAGGCCACAATACATAATAGCAAAAGGAATATTTGGCCAAATTGATTCACCTATCCTAAGACATCTGTATAGTGGGGTAATTGAAACTTTTATGTAAGTGAGAAAAGGGTTTAATGGATTTTTTGTTTTTATTTTTGGATTCCACAATGTGTTTCCTTTTATTAATAATACCTCCTATGCTAGAAATGATTAACTTAGGATCACAAATCTTTATTGAAATTTAATATTTCAAAGTTCTGAGATAATATTTTATATTATTGATGCTTAAGGATTAGTTAGATACATGGAATGCCTCCTAGACTTATTCTTAGTGATGTATGACATCAACATAAGTCTCTAAATGTTAATGACCTTTTAATCAGAATGGTGTTATGCTCAAATTTCTTCACTTGGGGAAGAGGTAAATATGGGTAACTAGGACATGGATCTGTACAAAATGAGTCTAAACCTTTACAAGTGAAAGGCCTTGCATATCATATGACTATGTAAGTCATATGTGGAAGTGACCATACCATGGCTATCAACATTGAAGGCACTCTCTTTTATGTAATTATTTAATTTAGAAGACTTATTTATACTATCATATTTATTATGTGGGATTTTATAGTTTTATAAATAACCATGAACTGAGCTGAAGTATCCTTCAATGATTGAGAAGTAGGTGTCAATAATTTTGGTAGTGCCCAGGAGGCATATGTTGCCCTTAAAAACAAGCATTGTTTTTAAATTTTATGTTTAAATTAATGTTAGGTTTGGAAATTAAGTTTGTTAACAAATTAAATTGCAACAAAATAATGAAGTTCATTTTCATTTTTGGATTGAATGTCCTCTTTGATGTTGTTATTCATGGTGAATATTTTATATTTCTAGGTTCTTCTTTTGTGGAGGATCACGTGTCAACGTTGGAATGGGTGTAGATAGCATACACTTTCTTTTGTTTCTTGTGAGACAAATATGGGGGCTTCACCCCACCGTATAAGCCTCCAACTTAAAAAACATTATAGGATTTTTTTGTTTTTATTTTTCTTTAATTTTTTTGTGATACATTATTTCACTTTGTGTGATAGGTTATTCCCTGAGTGCCTTACAATTGCACTGAATGGTACAATAAGTAGCAACATGCTTACATTTCAAAAATGATGAGAATTATTTTGATAATTAAAAATAATAATAATTATCCTTTTTCATGGGTACACTATTTAGAATTTAGGCATGTCAAATTGAATTAATCAACTTTAATTTATGATTTACACAATTCTAGTATATAAAATGCTAAAAATATTGATTATAAAATTAGGTTTTAGTGACAAATTAGGGTTTTAAAAAAAATGTTAACTGGTTATGTGGGATTGATCCTACTTGGAGCTAATGTTGTAGTTGAGATATTTTCATCACTTTTCTTTTCGGGAAACAAGTTCAAATAAATCATCCAAAGGATTCTAAAACCAACATAAATGAAATTTTATATATTATTGACTATCATAGTTTATCATGAAATTAATTACAAGAAGTTTTCTACTACAACATAAATCACACATCAACATATAATAAATCTATTGATTCATATGATATCAAAATATATTTGGTTGGGGAGGAATAACTTCATATTCATTTGTGTGTGTGAGACTAATATTCTAATGGAATAATGGAAGAAGTTATGACTAGGGAGGAATAACTTCTTCCATTAGAATATTAGTTATGTAATCCTCTCTAGTCTTCCACATAGATATTATGAAAAAGATTACTCTTTTTTCTTTTTTTATATATACACACATGGAAGAGATTATTCCTCTTTAGTCCCCACATAGATATTATAGAAGAGATTTTTTTCTCTAACTCCCATCACGTCCCCTCCATCCCCCAGCCCCACACACCCCTACAAGAGGTTATTACTCTCTAGTCCCCACACATAGACATATGTGTGGTAGAATAACCTCTTCCATGTGTGTGCAAAGGAATAATTTTTTTTATATAAACATTAATTATGTGTGTGTATGTGGAAGAATAACCTATTTCACACACACACACACACACACACACACACACACACACACACACACACACACACACACACACACACACACACACACACACACACACACACACACACACACACACACACACACACACACACAAACACAAACACACACACACACACACACAAAAGAGGTTATTCCTCTCTATCCCCCCACATAGATGTGTATGTGTGGAGGAATAACCTCTTCCATATGTATGTGTAAAGGAATAACCTCTTACACACACACACACACACACACACACACACACACACACACACACACACACACACACACACACACACACACACACACACACGCGCGCGCGCGCGCGCGCGCGCGCGCACACGCACACGCGCACACACACACACGCACACACACACACACACACACACACACACACACACACACACACACACACACACACACACACACAACCTCTTCTATACATGTGTTTGTGCATGCATGTGTGGTTAGGTAGGAATAAAATCTTTATAATACCTCCTGTGAGGAACCCTCTTTGCCTGTTAATTTGAGGCATTCATCAAATGTGATATCTCATTTTGAATTTATATTTTCCCTCCCTATGCTATTAGATAAACATAGTATATTATTTTAATAAATACTAATTAAATTTACACTTGCATGTATTTAACATATGAACTATAATTCTTACAAATAATTAATATTCTATTAAAAAATTTGTAGGCCTCATAGAAAGGCTATGCACACTATTTAATAGGTTTTATAGAAGACTTACAACCCTTAGGGTCTTTGTCTAGTTAGTAGGCTTGACTCACTTGCTTGAGTGTTTCAAAAAAATGTGTAATAAGAATTAAAATTGTGTAAGAATGCCACATATACATGTAAGTAAATTAAATGTTGTGTCATGATTTTTGCTTACAAAAAAACCTCAAGTATGTAAGAAAAATATGAGATATTTTATGACATGAAAGGACCCATGTAAGGGATGGTACTCCCTTTATTCAATGATTTTTGGGGAACATGAATTTTACTCTCTCTTTTATTTCAAATTCTTGATCACTGTTGAGTTCATTATTTTGAGTGGAAGGAAGAACTTGTTAGGAGGATATCTTCATGGAGATTGGGAGGATCTTGTTGGATCATTAGATGCTTGGGAGCTTATATTGGAGAAGATGTAGGTCTTTTTTCTTTCGTCTTCATTTGTGTCTCTTGCGTGTGGAATAAAAGAAGATGTAGGTCTTTTTCCTTTCCTCGTCATTTGTGTCTCTTGCATGTGGAATAAACGTAGGCGTGTATTACAAACTCTCTCCCCCCTCTCTCTTGATATTTATTTGTGTCTATATTATGCTTGGTTTTGATATCATTATTTTTAGAGCTAATTATTTTTTGAATAAAATACATTAATATCTATTATAAAATACTTTAGGAAACCAATGTTTATTCTCTCTTTGAAGTGAGTTTCCTTGTAGAAACAAATAATTTCTATTTTATATCTAACTCTTTTTGATTTTCGCTCTCTCTCTCTCTTTCTATTTTTGAGTCATTAATGGTAAAACTTGAGAATGAAAATTGTTTACCTTATATTTATTTATGTTGCAAAAGAAATATAAATATAAGTAATTTTAGAAGTACATATTTTGTTCATATTGTTTATAATGTTCAACCAAAAAAAATAGTAAATGAAAATTATTAGGATGAATCTTTCATTGATTGTTAGACAAAGTGAATATTACTCAATTTAAGATTATGTTATATAATCAAAATGTGAATGTCTATGATTACGTTTAGATAAAAATATATACAAATTTTAACTTATGATGTTAACTTACATGTGTGTAATTTAATCAATAAATAAATTTATTAAATCTTATATCTATATTTATACATTATTAAATAATAATAACCAATATACATATCTTAGATAAATCTATGTAAAATACACTGATAGATATTATTCTTGAGGTACCTATATCGTATTGAATTGTGAATACCTTGAGAATGATATATATCGGTGTATTTTATATAGATTTATCTAAGATATGTATGTTAGTAACACTTGTTGCACCACGGTAAGGGATGACTGTGCGCGGGGAAGGGCACGAGGGCGATCCGGTGACAGGCGACCCAGCAACAGGGCCCAGGCTGAATGTTGCGGGCTTGGGAGGACGGGATGTGGGCAAAACAACGTTCTATTCTAGTGAAAAGGTAAAACTGAATAAAGTGAATGGATGTTTGCTCAGAAGGCAGGACCGACCGGTGTTAGTTATTTCACAGGAAACAGTTCAGGAGGACATTGAATACCTCTCATCACATACCTTAATTTGTAAGTTCCTGGGAATCAAAATCCCCCAGCCGGCTTTGGAAGCCTGGATTAGGCGCTCCTGGGCAGTTGATGGAGATTTTGACATTATGTTGGCAGCAAACAATTATTTTTTGGTGAGTTTTTCCTCTGTAGCGGATCGTAATCATATTTTTGAAGGAGGTCCTTACTTCTATGAACGAGTGGGCCTTTTTATAAAATAATGGCATGTGGGTTTCAATACGGCTGAGGAACTTCCAGCCTGTGTCTCGGTCTGGGTGCGGCTCCCACGGTTGCCGCTGGAATTTTGGCGAGAAGACATCCTCAGACAGATAGCGGCTTTGCTGGGAACACCAACAGCGATAGCCCATCAATCTCTAGACAAGAAATTCATTACATATGCTCGGGTGTGTGTTGACATGGATTTAACCAAGCCTCTACCTGATTCACTGGAGATTTGTCTGGGTTCACTGACATGGATTCAACAGATTGACTATGAATCCATTCCTTTCAGGTGTAGAATCTGCCATGTTTATGGACACCTACATAGACAATGCCCTCAGACTGCCAAAGATAGAGGACCAATGACAGAGATCTCAACGCCCTCTTCAGTGTCTGCTGGTAAGATACCTAGGAGCACGGGGTAGAATCAAAGAGCTAAAATCCAATCGGACAACATGAGTAAAGGTAAAAATCCAGTTGCTGGGAGTGTGACGCAGGACTCTGTTGATCATTTTAATAGTGGAGTGGAGGATTTTATTCCAGTTAGGAAGCGTGCAAGAGGCCAAGGACCAAGGTGAGGGATTGTAGAGAGGCAATTGGAACAGGGTTTTAACAAGTTTGAGGCCCTTGATAATATGGTTGTTGAAGAGGGCTTTTTGATTTAGGATCTAGGGGAAGCTTCAAGGTAGCAGAAGCATTGTTCAGATCTCATGGAAGATCAAGATAGGATGGATCAAACACCCCTAGCTGTACCTCTAGGATTAGAGGAAGGGCAGCCTATGAGTGTGATTGAGATTAAGGAGAAGGAAGTCAAATGGGTAGATTTGGTGAAGGAGGGTGATGCTTGGAAAAAAGACAAAAATTCTACTTTGGCCCTTGGGTTAAGTCAGAAACAATTCAAAAAGGCCACATCATCTGGTACTCCTAAAGTGGGAAGGAGGAAAGACCAGGCTAAACTCAAAATTACAGGTGATTTATTGGTGGAATCTGGGGTTGTTAAGACCTTGGAAGAGCACTTCCCCCAATCCACCCAATGATAGTTTTATCCTGGAATGCAAGGGGTTTGAATAGCTACCCCAGGCAAAAAGCTATTCGTAGGTTGGTATGGGACCACTCTCTGGATATTTTTTGTATCCAGGAGATGAAACTTTCAGTTGAGTCATTTATTACTTGTATGCCAAATATTTGGCATATTGGGCAATGGCAATCTGTTGAAGCTAAAGGCAGCTCGGGAGGGCTTGCTATGGGATGGGACCAAAGGAAAATCTTGCCACAACATTGGCTATCTTGTATTTCGGCCTTGTCAATGGTGGCCTCTTCTTTGGAAACTAGTGAGTTATGCTTGGTTACCTCAGTCTACGCCCCTGTTGACATGGGAGGGCAGCAACAGCTTTGGGCACATATCCGGTTCATCCGGCAATGTTTTCCTTTCTTACCGTGGATAATAGCTGGGGACTTTAATGCTGTTATTACCTTGGAGGAGAAGCGTGGTGGAATAAACTGTTTAGGTTCCTCTTTTGAGTGCCTGCGCCATCATATGGAAATGCTTTGTATCTCAGATGTGAAACCTTCCAACGGACTTTTTACTTAGAGCAACCGAAGAACAGGTAATGATGCCATTTCTGAACGTCTTGAAAGATTTTTAGTTTCTTCTTTCTGGCAATCCAGTGCTTTCACTCACATGTGAGATATTGGATTGGAAGGGTTCAGACCACTGGCCCATTAAACTTTCCATAGGCCAGATAGGGGGTCCTAAAAAGCCCCCTTTCAAATTCCAGTTGATGTGGCTACGGGATTCTTCTCTTCATGAGCTCATAAGTCAATGGTGGAGACAGGGCGGCCCACCTTATGGCACAACTATGTACTCTTTCCTGAAGAAGCTTCAGTATGTTAAAAGGAAATTACAGATATGGAACAGGACCTATTTTGGGAACTTGCAGAGTCAGAAGAAGATAGCGCAAGACCAGTTGGACGGCATAACTAGGCAGATAAGAGAAAATGGACTCTCGAAATATCTTCGCCTAGAGGAAGCTAAAGCGGCTAATACGCTTGCTGAGTGGGAACTTCGGGAAGAGATCTACTAGAAACAAAAGGCCCGCAATGACTGGCTCCAGGAAGGAGATAAGAACACGGCCTTTTTTCACAAATCCATGCAAGGGAGGCATAATGGTAATTTTATTACTTCTCTTATTACTCAGGATGGAACACACCTCTCCTCCTCTCAAGATATTAGCAGAGAAGCTGTCCGGTATTTCTCAAAACTTTTTGACAGTGATACATTGCTGGATGAAGGGGCAGAAAATGCAGTGTTGTCCTGTATCCCATCCTTGGTGGACGATAGAATGAATGAAGGTCTTATGCGTCCGATTGGGATGGCTAAAGTGGAGGAAGCTTTGTTTAGCATGAAGAGAGGTAAAGCCCCTGGACCTGATGGATTTCCAGCTAATTTTTTCCAAGACTTCTGGGATATAATTAAGCAAGACCTGATGAGTGTTATACAGGAGTCCTATTCTAGCAAAGAAATGCTTCGTGCATTGAATGCTACTTTCCTGGTGCTAATTCTAAAGAAGGAGCAGGCGAATAAGTTGGATATGTATAGGCCCATTGCGCTCTGCAATGTTGTCTACAAAGTGATTACTAAGCTCATTGTGCAAAGGCTGAAAGGGCTCCTTCCTAGTCTTATTTCGGATGAACAAGGTGGCTTTGTGGTAGGTAAGCAAATTCTAGATGGTGTGGTGATAGCTTCGGAAGCTATTCACTCCATGAAAATTTCTCAAGAGAGGGCTATGTTTATCAAGCTTGACCTTGCCAAAGCCTATGACAGAGTTAGCTGGAGGTTTTTGTAGAAAGTTCTTTTAGCATTTGGCTTCAAGCAGGATTGGATTAGGTGGGTGTTAAGTTGTGTCACTACGCCTTCCTTTTTAGTTCTTGTTAATGGAGCACCAACGGAGCTTTTTGGAGCATCTAGAGGGCTTCGGCAAGGAGATCCAATCTCTCCTTACTTGTTTATTCTCATGGCCGAAGGGCTTGGGCGGCTATTCAAATGGCGAGTCTCTCAGAATGCTATACAGGGGTGGAAATGGGAGAGCAGGATAACCACCTTATCCCACCTCCAATTTGTTGATGACACTATCTTGGTTGGTGAAGCTAGGATCAGGGAAGCAAAGGCTTTCCACACCACTCTTGATAATTATTTAGCGGCTTCGGGACAACAGATTAATGAGCATAAATCTTCTATTTACTTCTTCAACACTCCTGAGTCTATCCAGAGAAGAATAGCTGCAATTCTTCGGTTTCAGATTCAAACTCTCCCAGTGGTTTATTTAGGCATTCCCATTGTTGTGGGGTGTCAAGCCAGGCTATTTTGGATGAATATTCTGGACAAGTTGAGATAGAAGGTAAGTCACTGGACTTATAGATGGCTATCTACAACAGGTAGGGTGATTTTGTTACAATCGGTTATTTAGGCTTTACCAATATATCGGAGCATGGTTCAGTGTGCTCCAGCCTACTTTCTAAAAGAGTATGATGCTCTTTCCAGGAAATTTTTGTGGAGTGGTAATCTGTAGAATTCTAAATGGAGTCTCGTCAACTGGGACATGGTGTGTAGACCTAAGCAGGAAGGTGGCCTGGGATTACGCTCAGCTATTTTGGCTAGCCATGCCCTTGCTGCCAAGCTTTATTGGCGTTGGTGCACTAACCATTCAGCCTTGTGGGCCCGAATCCTGACTGTCAAATACCTTCCGGCCATTGATCTTCATGATATTGCCAGATTTCCTCTTGAGGGGAGAGGGTCTATGATATGGGATACCCTCAAGCGGGGAGTGCAATTGGTAAAGCAAGGCCTATTCTGGATGTGCCACAGTGGATCTGAGGCCCTATTCTGGAAGGACTCATGGGATGGTACACCTCCACTTTTACAGTCACATCCGCATCTGCAAACTCTGGCAGACTCCTTTCATGCTGTCGGGTGGAGTGTGGTGATGCATTACAAAGAAGCTTATAACATGGGAACTACCATTGGATACAGGTGGAAACACTCCTCGTACTGGCCGCCTGAAGGCTCAGAGGAGGAGAGAGATGAATTATCCCTTATCCTGGAGACTAGAAGGTGTGCTGCGCTATAAGGGTGTGATGAATTGGCCTGGAGTGGGGACTCAACAGGGCAGTACTCTGTGGCTGCAGGCTACAAGACTTTGCTTAAGCAAACGGGAGAGGAAGGACAATTTCAATGGGGAAAGAAAGTCTGGAATCAAATGGCGTGGCCCAAATGTAATTTTTTCCTCTGGCTCCTCACACACAATAGATGTCTCACTTGGGATAATCTTTGTCGACGAGGATTTCAGGGACCTTCTATTTGTGTGATGTGTTATAGCAATGAGGAGACTGGATCCCATCTATTTTTCTAGTGTTTGTTTGCTCAACAGATCTGGCACCTGTGGTGGAGTGCGTGGAGAGCCCCCTGCAGGCATGTTTCTTCTTTAAATGAATTTTGGGCTCGAATGGGCTATGCTCCTGTTAAAAACTCCTTGTTACAGAATGTTTGGGTGGTGGGACCCTCCTTCATTCTATGGAATTTGTGGATGGAGTGAAATAGGCATATCTTAAGGGGCACGCGGATTGAAATGAGGAATCTGTGGAGTAAGATTGTTAGTGCACTGCAAGAAACTCTTCTTGCCAAGTCAGCGCTTGGGGATGGTTTGGAACAGGAAGCTGCCGAAGTGCTTGGCCACTTGGGAATTGACTTCTCCAGTGACGGCGTGGTGAGAAGTAACAAATGCTAGGTGAAGTGTAGGAGCCAAATGGCACGGCCAATTAGTAGAGCTGGGCATTGGATGCCCCCAGATGAAGGTTTCATTAAAGTAAATACTGATGGTTCTTCTCGTGGGAACCCAGGTACAGTGGGTATTGGTGGAATCGCCCGGGACAGTTCAGGTAACATTAGATTTTTGTTTACCATTTACAAAGGCTGTTATACTAATAATCAGATGGAAGCTGAGGCCATTCTGGAGGCGGTGGAAAGCTGTTGTCGAGGGGGCCATCTCAATGTCATTTGTGAATCGGATTCACAAGTTGTGGTTAATTTGTTGAACAAGAGCAATTCTGGTAAGACTGATTGGCATTTACAAGCTATTATCCAGCAGATTAAGCAATTAAGTTCTTCTTTGAATTTGATTTCCTTCCAACACATTCCACGGGAGTGGAATGAGGTTGCAGACTGCTTAGCTAAGTGGGCCTCAGAGAATGGGGCATCTTGGAGAATTACAGAGGAGACTCTCCTTCCTCTGAATTTGTATCAAAAGATGGTCTAGTTGATGGATCAGGAGAAAAACTTGTAATTGGTATTTTGCTTGGTTCTTATTAAATTTTTACCCCCGTTTAGTTAAAAAAAAACACTTGTTGCACCACATAAAGTAAAGATCAATATTTATTGTTCATTAAAAAAAATTTAATGTAATTTTAAAATAGATAATAGAGAACAACACGATATTTATTTATTATGATGATGTGATAAAATATATATTACCTTACTTTGTTCTGATTATTTATTTATTATTTATATATCATGATGTAGTAATATTTTTATGATAATTTATTTCTACAATTTCATTACTATGTCTATTTAAAAATAAGATGTGACAAAATATATATTACCTATAAATTAGTTTTTGATAATATAAGGCAACAAAAACCAGGGGCCAAACCCTTAACAAAAGTAGAAAAAGGAATAGAAAGTCTCACAAACAAAAAGAGTCACCAGAGTCAGCTACATCATAAACAACATAAGCAATCGATAAACAACATATAGTATAAAGCAGAAAATAACACAAAGTATAAAAAGAAACTAGACTAAGGAGAAATAATATCCCAGACTTTAGCCAAAAAATCCATAATTTTATCCAGTTTCTTGACTTTTTCATCATCCTCACCATTCACCAGTGACTCCTAATCCTTCAGTAGATTCAAGTTGAGCAAAGCCAAGTGATAGAGCATACTGCTAATAGAGGCTCCCAAAGAATGAACCTTCTACTCTACATACTCCACACGACCCCTGAGATCAGTAATAACATTCTCCTGGCTGTCTTCCTTCTCCTTAGTCTCCTCTTCAAATTCTTCCACAATAATCTTCTCCCCTTCACCAACATTGACTATAGGTCATCCCCCTCACTGCTAGAATATTTCATCCACTACTCATCTCCCCCACCTTCGTTCGCTTCATAAATCACCTAAATCTCAATGTCTTCGGCTTTCCATTGAACTTTACCCTAAGTAGAAGCTTTAGAATCACTTTTAGAATAATCATTTAATTTGTCTTTCGGGACTAGTTTCCCCACAATTCTCCCCAACCTTCTCACCCTAGATGAAAAATCCTCTTTCTTTCCCTTATCTTCCATTTTATACTTTTTCACCGGGCCCTCATAATCAATACTTAGATTCTTATGGGACCCTATTTTATCTTCAATAACCTCCCCCTTAGAATTCACCTCCTGGGTCTTTCTTTTTTTACTTTTCACACTCCCTTTAGAAATAAGAGTATGTATATCCTTCACAATCTCCTTCAGAGTAATAGAAATGGAAACCCCTTTCATTTTTCGGTTATTAGGGGTAGAGCATGGTTCCTCAAAAATAGTAGGGGGTATAGCAGCCTAAACTTCAATCGTAGAGGGTTGAATTGGCTTAGGAGGGTCTAAATCAAGGTGGAAATTATACAACCAAAGAACGAGGCCCTGATGTAGAGGAACCGAGCATTTCAAGGGTTTTTTGTTATATTTAGATTTAGCTCAAAACACATAGTATTCAAGGTAAGACAACAAATAAAACGGAAAGCTTATCAAAGCATTATGATGAAAATGATTAAGGGGAGGTGGTAATTATAAAACCTGGTGAATCATCCCTCCAAGGTGAAGTATTTCATCAGGAGAAAGCACATCTCATCCCACAGCTCAGGCATCTTAACACTCTCAAACCCTCCCTAGAATGGGATTAATTCCTCACCTTCACCCAAGAAAAGCTTTTGGTTCTGAGGTTTAGCCACCTTAGTCTTCCTCTATAACTTAGTCCCTTTTGTTGAAAGACCAGTCGCCATGGTAATGACCTCTTCAGATATTTTGAAAGCAATTATGCCAATGGTAACCCTATGATTCTACCATGAAAGAACACACTGCACAAATAAATTTTCATCAAAACCATTGAGGCATTCCAAAAAGGGGGCTATGCCCCCTTCCTTACATTAATTCTAGACAAAGGAATTATCCTTAAATTTGAAACACGATATAATATCGGTGCTACTTCTATCTCCTCCCATTCTCACCTTACCCTCAAGATTATAGAGCCAAAGATACTGAGAGCATAGGAAAATTTCAACTTTGTAAGTTTGCAAATTAATTCTAGCAAGGTAGAAAATTATAATGCAACAATAATTGGGAAGATAACCCAACATGCACAAGCCATCAATAACTTGATATGTCTTCACAATATCTAATCGATGCCCTTTCCTCTCATTATCAGAAATGATTTTTTAAAAATGGATATCAAAATAACTTATCCCACTTAGCTGAACACATGTAACTAATGCTAGAATGGCATTAGTCAGAAATTTACAATAGCTCATAATACCCTTGTACTTAAGCATCCACATCATTTTTGTAAGAAAAACATCTAACCATCCAGGCTAGCCGATATGACGAGTCATCCTTAACAAGTCATCTCTTTCTAAATGAGTTCCCTTATGTTAATGAGAACATTGGTATATTGGAACCAACATCAACAATTCATAAATTACTGACCATAATTAGAGAGGCCATTAACAACACCATTCCCTTCTCTAAATATGTGAGAGAATTCCACTCTAGAAATTATCTAGATAAGAATTTAGATGTCTATGATGATATCATTAAGTCTTCATCCAACTTTATGTGTGGATTAGAAATTCCCAAGTAAATCCTTAAGTCTCTACCCAACTTTATGTGTGGATTAGAAATGCTCAAAGACAAATTTAGAGTCCCCTTGTATGTGCAGATTAGAAATGCCCAAGGAAATGGCCAATTTGATTCCCCATAGGAGATCAGAGGTCTCAACATAGTTATTTGATCCAAAACTTAGAAGTTTTGATTGATAGATATTTCAAGAACATAAAAATAACACAGTAATAATGAATTCTCTGAGAAGAGATGTTTTATTACTTAAGATCACAATATAACTATATGCTTATCTCTGGGAAGAGATATCTGATTTCCATTTTAGATTACATCTTTATTTATACACATTTTTTAAATTAGGAGGAGGATGTGGAAGGTCACCAATCTCAATGGATATTAAGTGGTTTGAATTCTATGATTTAAAATAATACAAAATTCAAAGAATTACTATTTTTAGAAACTAACTATTTTTAGACTACTCTACTAAAATTAAAATTTGAGGCACTTCCATTGGGTTTTTAAGAGTAAAAAACCATATAAAAAATATTGATGCCATCTCACCACATTCTCCTCATTCTTAGCTTTCTAATGGTTCAAACAGGGAGTCAGTTGGAACTATGGTGCAAAAGTTATGGCTCCTGAAAGTTCTGTCATCAATTGGGATAGAATGGAATGGCTATATCAATGCTGGTATTTCATGGTATTCAAAAGTACTGCCTTAGATATTCCATGAGGTGTGTATTACATGGTGGAGAATGGAATGGCTATATCAATTAGTGCCATGGGTTGGAGCCTAAATCATAATTGGAATGGACTGTGCTTGATCGAGTTGTGCAGGCCCTGATTGTATCCATGTTGTATGAAAAGAAGCCCCTCATCCCATGTGTATGGATGTTTAGAGTGATACATTTAAATAATGTGAATAATCAAGTGGTTCACCACCTCTGTCTGACCATCAGTCTATGAATGGAAGGCTATGGACTTAATCAGCTTGGTATCCATCATCTTCCATAGAGTGGACCAAAAGATGCTCAAGAACATGCTATCTCGATTTGAGACAATGGACTTGGGGAGACCAAAATGGAGCTATACATGACTAAAATATAGTTGAGTAGTTTATTCAGTAGATATATTTTTCTTACAAGCAATCATGATAGCCATTTTTGAAAAATGATCAACTACAACAAAAATACAATCCTTGTCATGTTTTGAAGTGGGCAAACTTGAGAGAAAATCCATTGAGATAGATTCCCAAGGCCTGGTTAGTTTTGGCAATGGCATGTATAATCCTTGATTCTTATTTGTTGGATTGTATATTGCATATGGGGTGTAATATTTGAGATGCCTTTCCACATCCTTTCGCATATGGGGTGAGTAGAAGTGTTTTTGAAGAACTACCAATGTCTTTTCTACACCAAAGTGTCCAACTATCCTAGAAGAATGTGCTTCCCATATCATCTTTTATTTCTCTATAGCTAGAACATAGATGTGACCCATATGAAAGAGAATATTATCTTACAAATATAAATTAAAAACATGTTTACCTTTTTGAAGCACCTAATATGTATCAGCAAAGGCAAGATCTACTTCATACAGATCACCCCAAGTGGCAGTCTCATGTCTGCACAGGTTAAGAACTATTGTGAGTGTAGTAATTGGTGGGTAACTCAAAAAATATATAGACATATTTGAGCTCCCCTTTTGTGTTTGATTATCAGATGGAATTGCTACATATATCTGACCCACTTTTGGTGGCTCTCATTTCATAGTTTGTTCTACATCTGGATGACTGTCTCTTTCCCTAAGATGTAGTGTTTCCATTGTTTTCAAGCTTACAAAATGGCATAGAGATCCTTATCATATGTTAGGTATTTCCTAACTGTATCAGTGAAAGTTTCACTATGATATACAACAAGATGGCCATGTTGCATGATGATATCTCCCATGAAATATTCAGATGCATCTGTCATCAACTCAAAAGGTTGATGTAAATTTAGTAGGGCAAGAATAGGGGCTGAGCAAAGTCTATTATTCAAATTCTCATATGCCTTTGTTTTATTTCACCCCACTAAAATGTAGCTTTATCTCCTCCTTTAGTCACTTGGGTTAGTGATTAAGCAACATGTGAAAATCCAAGAACAAACTTATGATAGAAATTTACAAGACCCAAGAACCTACTAAGTTCTATGAGGGTCCTTGGTGTAGGCCATTATTGAATAACCCAAATCTTATTTAGATCAACATGGACCCCTTCCTCATTTATAACGTACCTAAGGTACTGAATTATTTTCATCTTGAATGTGTATTTATCAATATTTACATACAACTTATGATCCTGAAGAGTTTGAAGCACCTTATGAACATATTGCAGATGTTCCTCCCATGTTCTACTATAGATGAGTATGTCATCTAGGTAGACAACCACAAATGAGTTGGTGAAGGGTTGCAGGATATCATCCATCATCCTCATGAAGGTTGCAAGTGCGTCAGTTAAGCCAAAAGGCATAACTAACCATTTGAAGAGCCCCTCCTTAGATTTTAATGCAGTCTTCCAGACATCGGTGGGATCAATGGGAATTTGGTGATAGCCATATTTGAGATCATTTTTGGTGAATAACTTCACACCATGGAGTTGGTCTAGCAGGTCATCAATCCTAGGGAGGGGGTAGTGATTCTTCATAGTGATTTTATTCAGGGATCGATAGTCAATGAAAACCCTCCATGTTTCATCTTTATTTGGTGCCAGGATAATTGGGATACCATAGGGTGAAGAGATTTGACTAATGTGACCATTTTGGATCAATTCTTGAATCTATTTTTTAATCTCATCATTCTTTAAAACTAATCTATGATACACAAGACTGTTAGGCAAAGGTGATCCTAGGATCAAATTAATAGAATGTTTTACTTGGCAATGCAGTAGAACTCCTATGGGTGACTTGAATAAGTCATTATATTCTCTTATTATTTGTCCTATCTACTTCTATTATTGTGTTGATTATGTAGTCAGGACTGCAACATTGGTCTTCTTAGATTTTTGTGGTTTGACCACCCTGAGAATGAATTGCTTTGTCTTTGCCACCAATATCTTATATTGTTTGGCACTGATTAGGGAGACAGATGTGGGAGGTGGTACCTTTGGTACCATATAATGTCTCATTCCAAGAGTGAGGGTGATTCTTTGGGTTCGTGATTCATAGATTCCATGTCGATCATACATGAACAACTGATCAAGGAGTACATCAAAAACATCTAGATTGACCACATCACACAAGAATTCATCTTGGAAAGGTTTTAATGCATATGAAAGAAGACACTAATGGGTGACATGGAGGTCTCTCCTTGGGCTCAACCATCCAATACTGTGTGGCTTTGGGTGAGGCTTCATGGATAGATTTAGGCTTTTCAAAACTTTAGTAGAGATTAAATTATTTTGACTCCCACTATCAAGAATGAAATCTAGAGGCTTTCCTTTTACCCATAATTTGGAGTGAAATAATTTTTTCTTATCATCTGGCCTTTTCTCACAAGTCTGTGATGAAGTGATGATGGTATCGAGCTCAACATCTATAATATCTTCTTTGTCCTCTTTGACTTTAGGTTGTGTATGAGATAGAGTAGTAGATGCCGAGTATTGTGACTTAAAAAGTAGTGACTTGATGGCTCGATATTCTTCTTTGGAGTGAATTCCAATTTTGTGGTAATCGAATCATTTTCTAGTTTTCCCCTTATGGGGTTTTTTTAATCTTGAAACTCCTTTTTCTTCCAATTTTGGCCTCATGTTTGACCTTCCTTATCACTTTTCTATTTTGAAGGTTGACTCTTCATATTCTTTCTTACATGCTTCTGCTCAATCTTCACTATGAACTTGTATGCCTCACCAAGGGTTTTCAAATTGAAGAGTTCCATTTCCCCCCATATGTACCATTGTAGTCCACCATGATATTTTAGAGTCTTGTGTTTCTCACTTTCTTAGATGCCCAATCTTGCAGATAGAATGAAAAATGTCTATGTAATCTTGAACAGATTGGTCCTTACCTTGGTGAAGTTGTTACCACTATATGTACAGATCATCATATGCTCTAATAAGATAGTATTCTTCCTTTACCATTTCTATAAAATCATCTCAGGTAGGTTTCACCTCAAAGCCAATGTCATCTGTATTGAACCTCTTTTTGTACACTTTCCACCAATTTTTCATAGGCAATGATGCTTTCAAAAGAGCAAAAGTGATCTTTTCTCCATCGGTGAATTTATTTACAGAGAAGTAGGAAGATAATTGATCCAACCAATTTTATACTACATCAACATTTATTTTGCCTTTAAATGTAGGAATATCAAAATTCACCTGAACCTTGAAGGGTGTTGGGGAACTGAAAGGGCATTCCATGGATGAGGAGCCAAGAAGTGTAGATGAGGAGCCAAAATTTCCCATCAGGAGTTATTGGAGAATTTGGGAAAATTGTTGCAGCATCTATGATTATTGCCATTGGAGGGCTTCATTCACCATTTCCTTAAAATGATCATATGTCTCAGTGTCATCTGCCATTTGATGTCATTTGGAGTGAATAGGTGGATAGTTTGGATGCTCTGTTGTTTTCCACCCAAGCTTCTTGTAGCCTGACCTCATCCTTGGGATCATACACTCTCAAGACAAACTGCTCTGATACCACTAATCCAAAACTCAAAAGTTTTGATTGACAGATATTTCAAGAATACAAAAATAACATAGTAACAATGAATTCTCTGAGAAGAGATGTTTTATTACTCAAGATCGTAATACAATTATATGCTTATCTCTAGGAAGAGATGTTTGATTTCTATTTTGGATTACATATTAATTTATACATATTTTAAAAGTAGGAGGAGGATGTGGAAAGTCACCAACCTTGAGATATATTAAGTGGTTTGACTTCCATGATTTAAAACAATACAAAATTCAAGGAATTGCTATTTTTAGAAACTTACTATTTTTAGACTGTACTACTAAAATTTAAATATAAGGCGCTTTCATTAAGTTTTCAAGAGTCAAAAACCATTGATTAGAGATCCATTCCATCTCACTACATTCTCCTCATTCTTATATTTCTAATGGTTCAAACAGGGAGTCAATTAGAGCTACGGTGCAAAAGTTATGGCTCCTGAAAGTTTCATCATCAATTGGGGTAGAACCGTCATCCAAATTATCACCTAAATTATTGCTCAGATCATTGTTACTTTGAGTACCTAAACCACTAGCATAGGTAGCAATAAGCACTCCTATATCATCCCTAATAATCCCACCACCACTTGCTATACCATTGGACTTAGAGGCCCCATCAAAATTAAGCTTGAGCTAGCCACATGTTAGAGGGATCCATTTAACATTATATCTCAAAATCTACTTTGAATTATCATGGATAGGGATTTGGTTAAGAATTCTCCAATTTTTGGCAATGTTTTTTCTCTTCTTGAGTGAGGGGTTTTTTAGTATTTTTAATATGGGAACTAGCAACACTTTCAATGAGGGAATTAACAAAGGACTGATAAACTTGAGAAGAATCTTTGACAACATCCCTAAATATTCTATTATTCCTTTCTTTCTATAAAGACCAACCAAAAAAAGAAGAGTTTGGTTCTTGAGCTATTTAAGCCAGGGATGAGAAAAAGTAGGAATCCAATTAAAAATCACCTCCCTAATATCTTTGCTATAAACCCATTAGATGCCAAACTTCTATAGCATAATACTCTATATTTCCATAGCAAAGGCACAATGAAGAATAATACGAGGAATTATTTCCTCCTCCTGGAGGCAAAGAACACATCAATTAACTAGAGAGAAACCCCTTTGTTACAGATTGTCCTAAGTTAAGATCTTATTATGAGAAACATCCCACCATAACATATTGACCTTAGGAATAAGTTTATGATTCCAAACATTATGCCAAAGCTCATTTTTGTAAGTATCAAGAATCAATAGATGGTAAGCAGAATTAACAGTGAAGCATCTTCCTATGTTAGGTGACCAATATACCTCATCTTCTCTAGGAAAAATTAGAATTCTGATATCCCCCAACAGTTGTTGGATAGATCTCATCCTCAGAATAAGCTCTGAATGATTAATATAATAGTCAAGAATATTTTTACAACATCTAATACCATTCTCATGATGTATATAATGACAAACCTTTGACCCAAAAAATTGTTTGGATATAATAGCATTAGCCTCGTTACCCGCATAATCAGCTAGGGCCTTATTATCAACCCAAGGATCCTCCCAAAAATTTATAAGGTTACCATTTCCCAATTTCTACTTAAGCCCTTGTTTAATTAAATTTCTAGAATTTAGCATTTTGTTCTAAATCACTGACCTCGGGGGGAACCCTTCCTGATAAAAGGACATTAAGATTATCAGCACCCTGAGGGTACTTATCCTACATAATAGTTCCCCAATCTTTATTTTTATTAATCAATTTCCAATTGATTTTGGAAAGGACTTTTTTCATGTTTCTTATAGATCTGATATTAAGCCCCCCATGAGTTTTAGGAAGGCAAACCTTCTCCCATTTGACAAGAGACATTATTTTTTTTTCTTCCACACCCATCCATAAAAAAATCCTTTGAATCTGCTCTAGTTTTTCAGCAACATACTTAGGCATTTTGAAAAGGGAAAGGAAGTAAGTTAGAATTCCTTGCAAGAAAGCCCATAGAAGCTGTAATTTTCCAGCACTACTTAAGAGCTTACCCTTCTAGCTAATCAACTTCTTTTGAGTTCTTTCCAGGATACCATTCCAAAATCCCTAAGTTACTTCTTTAATAGTTAGAGGAAAGCCAAGGTATACAATAGATAGATCAGCCACAATGCATCCAAGGATGTTAATAATTTTTCTTTTGAGATCTTTCTATGTGTTAAAAAAACATTACTCTTCTAAAAATTGTTGTGTTGGCCAGAGGCTTTAGCATAATCATTGAGGATATTCCTCCAATTATGGTCTTCTATAATTGAAGAGATACCAAATAGGATGGTATCATCCACAAACTACTGAACAAACATTAGTTGTAGAGTAGAAGCAGGTTTGATCCCCATAATTTCTTTATAAAGAACCTTAGAGTAGACATATCTCCCAAGGGCTTCAGCCATCATGATAAATAGATAGGGAGAAAGAGGATCACCCTATCTAATCCCTCTTGTGGGAGAGAAAAAAACCCTAGGAATCCCATTAACCAAAATAGAAAATTTGGTAGTGGTAACTGCTTCCCAGATGAGTAAGGAAACTTTATCATTAAAACCAATTTTTTGGATAACCTTGAAAAGAAACTACCAAGAAACTCTATCATAAGCCTTAGAAATATCAATCTTGAAGACTATACCAAGACTCCTGATCTTCACCATAGAATGGACAGTTTTATGAGTGACAATGACCGCATCTAAAATCTACCTCTTGGTAACAAAAACTTTCTGAGAAGAGGAAATGATTTTATCAAGTAAAGGTTGAAATCTCAAAACAAGAAGTTTGGTGCATAATTTTTAAATGGTATTACACAAACTTATAGGTTTGAAATTAGCAAGAAACTTAGGATTTGGCTTTTTGGGGACAAGAACAATAAAGGTATTAGTAACTTGCTTTAAAAGTTTCCCAATTCTAAAACATCCCTAACAACAATAATGACATCATAGCTCACAATATCCCAATACTCCTAAAAAAATATAGGAAAAAAACCATCAGGGCCAAGGGCCTTAAAGGGTCCCATGGAGGAAAAAACACCATGAATCTCTTTTTCAGATATGGGTTTTAACATTTCAATATTATCCTCTTCAGTGATCAAAGTAGGAATATTGTTGAGGAATTGGTTCATTATCTGCCCACTGGCAGCACTGTCAACTTGTTCCATCAGTAAGTTTTGGAAAAATAGGGCAACATGATTCCCAATCTCATTATCATCAGTGATAGTATTACCATCCTCAATACACAATTTGGAAATAGTATTAGCTTTCCTATGTTTCATAGCAGAGAGATGAAATAAAGTCATATTGTGATCCCCTTCTTTAAGCCACTGAATCTTGGATTTTTGTTTACAAAAATCTCTTCTTTATTCATAGGGTTCTTCCAATTAGTAATTAAATTATTTTCAACTTGAGCAGTATCCTTTGTAGATTCTCTTTGAGCTATTCTAGATTGAATGTCAGCTAATTTTCTAGAAAGAACCTTCTTTTACATAAACACATTCCCAAAGCTATATTTTTTCCAACCACGCACCTCCTATTTAATATGTAACGACTTCTTAACCAACCTAAACATAAGAGTACCTTGGACAAGAATCTGCCACCAATTGGTTAGGAGACTCCTAAAATGTTTATGTTTGATCCACATAGCTTCAAGCCTAAAAGGGAAAGGGCCCTGATTCCACTGGTCAATCCAATTAAGGAGAATAGGATTATGGTTAGAGACTATTTTGGGGATAGCTGAGAGGCTAATATTAGAATGATTAACCTAGTTGTTGGATAGTATGAATCTATCCAGTTTGACTTGAATAATTTGATTAACACTTCTTTTATTGGACCAAGTAAAGTTTTGATTCTACAGCTCAATATCCAATAACCCAAAACTATTGATAAAGTTAGCTAAATCAAACATAATATCAGAGTAGTCTAAAATACCACCAAGTTTCTCCAAGGGATATAAGGGGGTATGAAAATCTCCTGCCAACATCCAAAAGGAATGAGGGGAAGTGGAGAGGAGAGTAGACAGATCCATCCATAACATTTTCCTTGAAATCCTTATATTCATGGCATAGATATTGATTATGGACCAGTGAAAGGAAGGCATAGAAGATTTGACAACAAGATAAAACTTATTAGAAATGGTGAAAGTACTATTGATTCTTACTTTATTCCACATAAATTAGTTATGATTATATATATTATCTATTTATTTATTATCATGTGGTGATATTTTTTAAGATAATTTATTTTTACAATTTTATTGTTATGATTATTTATAAATATGTTGACCTAAAATATACATATTACTTATAAATTAGTTATGATTATTTATTTATTTATCTATTATAAATATGATGTGATAAATAATATATATTAACTATAAATTAATAATGATTATTTATTTTTATCATGTGGTGATATTTTTTATGATAACTAAACTAATATATTTTATGATGTGGTATTTTTATTTTATTTTTTATGATAGTTTATTTTTTTAATTCATTGTTATGATATGATCATTTATAAATATAATGTGGTAAAATCTATATATATCACCTATAAATTAATTATATTGTTATGATTATTTATAAATATGATGTAATAAAATTCATATATATTACAAAAATATGATACAATAAACTCTAATGTTGTGGTTATATTTTTTATGATAATTTATTTATACAATTTTATTGTTATAATTATTTATAAGTAAGATGTGGTAAAATATATTTATTAACTATAAATTAGTTATGATTATCTTATTATCTATAATATTTTTTATGATAATTTAAAAAAATATATATATTGTTAATTACTTGTAAATTAAAATTAGTTATTTTTATAATTTCATTGTTATGATTATTTATAAATATGATGTGGTAAAATCTATATATTACTTAGTTATGATTTTCTATATATTATTTATTTATTTATTTTCATGTGATGATATTTTTTATGATATGGTTATTTTTTATGATAATTTATTTTTACAATTAATTATTTATAAATATGATGTAGTAAAATCTATATATAAATTAGTTATGATTAACTAATTAATTATAAATATAATGTAGTAAAATTTATATATTACTAATAAATTAATTATGATTATTTATAAATATGATATGGTAAAATTTATATATTATCTATAAATTAATTATGATTATATTATCCATTTATTTTTTATGATGTATTAATTTTTTTTTATGATAATTTATTTTTACAATTTTATTATTATGATTATTAATAAATATGATGTGGTAATATAATATGATGTAATGATAATTCATTTTTACAATTTCATTGTTATGATCATTAATAAATATGATGTGGTAATATAATTATTTATATATGATGTGGTAATATAATTATTTATTTATTAATTATAATGTTGTAATAAAATGTAACCAGTCAAGTGGAAATCAATTTCATACTAAACAATTCTCTATTTAATGATAGAGACTAACTGCTACGCAACCTTTATTTTCTTTCATTATATATATATATATATATGCAAAACATGTATATCTTCACATAAAATGAAATAACATATATATATATATATATATATATATATATATATATATATATATATATATATATATATATATATATATATATATATATAGTTATTTCATTTTATGTGAAGATATACATGTTTTGTTTTAAAAAATAATTGGTTTGCTTTATTTTTTAAAATAAAATATGTATATCTTCACATAAAATGAAATAACGTATAAATGAATTTAAAAAATATATATAATATCAAAAATGAAAGAAAATAAAGATTACGTAGTGGTTAGTCTCTATCATTAAATAGAGAATTATTTATAGTTGAATTTGTAGTAAGAATTAATTAACAATTTATATTTGAAAAAAAGATTGATATTATATAACTTATTATTTTAATTTAAATTTGATTGACAATAATTCTTTTCAATACATCTTATTAAACTAATATCTTAGAAAAAAATTAAAATAGAAATTATATTTTTTACAAACATTTTTTGATCAAAATTAGTAATTTTATTTAAATATTGTTAAAATCTATTACCAAATAAATGTGTATTTTAAATTTTAGCTTGGATCTGATTTCAATGTAGAGGTTAAATAGTACAAAGGGATTTGCAAATTAATTGTAATGCAAAAATCTAAATGTATAAACACTTTTAATAGAAAACATTAAAAGATTTATTAGTGGATTTGAAATTTTTTCTACATAAACATCGTAAATACATTTAAATTTTAATAGAATATAATAAAAGTATTGTTTACTTGATAATACAACCATGTACAACGCACATAAATTTAGAGTATTAAATATTTTATGCTTGAATTTGTATATAGAATTGTAATGTAGTAGCTAGAAGTCCATCATTAGATAGTTGGAGATACCCAACATTCAGATAGAACAAATTTTTTAGGCCTCCAAATATGTGGGGTAGATTGGTAAGCTTGGGATTTTGGTGAATTTGGAGTTTTTATAGTCAGGTCAATTTCGCAAAATTAATAGGAAGTTTAGATAGATTCTTACACCATGACAAATTTTAATTTGTAGACTTGAAAACTTACCAAAATCCTCCAACAAAGAAGAAATGCAACACCTTTCCATGTCAAGAGAAACTAAGCTATTGAAGATTCCCATTGTATGAGGTAGACTTCTTAGTGAATTACAATTTTCTAAGTATAAGATCCAGAACTATGTATAGATAAGAGTGGCAGGGAGACTCTCTAGTGACACACATCCACTCAGAATAAACACTTACATCTTCTTCTGTTGTCTAAAATACAAACACTAAGTTTACTTAGAATTATAGAAAGATATGCATAACTTATAGTTACATCTTCTTCTGTTGTTTCATCCCAGAGATGAGTGATTTGGATATTGGTCACCTCCAAAATAACTAAGCTACTCAAGTCATTCTCAAAGTTAGTGATTTTGAGAAACATGTCTGCTATCTTAGCCAACTCAAATTCTGAAAGCATGCATCATGAAAGTTTCCTTATATCACAATATTTTTTAGCCAAAACAGGTCCAAATTGTATAATGATTTGAAATGTTCTGCCTTTAATGTCTTTCATATTATAATAAATATATATTTACAAATAATTGTGTACATATTTATTGATGGACATTTCATATACAATGATTTATTATAATATAATTTTCCAAATGATGGATCATGGGATGTGTGACCTGAAACCTTAATAAATAGGTAAAAGGAATGAACTTAGAAAATATTATGACCCATGGACATCGCATAAGGTTGACATGACTTGGAAATAAGGGAGGCTCCCTTGGTTGAAGTCAGTCTTGGGTTAATCAATCACTGACATGCTCGCCCTACAACATCCTTGAGGTCATCAGGCCCACTGCCTAACACATTACTTGGATCATTAAAAGTTCCAGTTACTTTAGAATACAATATCATTTAAGACACAATATTGAGGAAATTAGGCCCTGAGAAACATGGATTCTGAGATACATTGATTCGATGGAGTAAAGTTGTTCGAACATGATTTGTCTCTGCATATTGAGTAGGTATTCAATAAAGTTCATAAATGAATAAAAAATGAGTTTTTAAGTCATTCTTGTGGTGAAGCTATCCATATATTCCCCATTTAGCCACAACCGTTACATCATAACCGTTTCTTGCAGATATACCCATTCCAAGCGACAACACCAGAAGCCTCTAGTATAATTCAAAAAAGAAAAGAAATGCCTTCACTTTATTTTTCCAAAGAAAATGAAGAAACAACCAAAAATGTCATACAAAAAATCTAAGAAGATTAGTTACTTTCTCGATGCAGCGTGTGAAAATATTATTAACTGGTGATTGATCTTCAAATTAGTTACATTTTATGTGCATTTGATACGAACTCAGGCAGATTTAATGGTTTGCGTTTTTGTATATTCAAAAAAAAGTGGCATGTGCACTTGTTTATATTTCATCCATCGTTTACAATAGGTTGTAAATGTTTATGTGTCATTTTTTTTAATTCAAGAGGAATATACTTAAATAATTGTTAAAAATCCATTTCCACATAGTTATTTCATGTAATGGTCAAGCTATTTGAACTCCACGAAATGCAGTCTGAATTTTTTAGAAGGAATAGTCACAATAACATTTAGATAATATTTTATTTTTAATATATAGAAATTTATATGAACTTCAATAACTATTTATAAAACATGTTTTTAATTTTTTTTAATTGATTGAATTAACATTGCATTAATTCAAAAGTGATTCTTTAAGTTCTGTGTTGGAAGGAACTAATAAAGAGTCATCATTTCTTTTCAATGGTATTCAATTTTTAAAAAATGGTATGGAGGAAGGGATTGGCCAAGGGCAATATGGGGATGATAACACTGACCTTTCACATTTGATCTCCTATTAATATAAATGGGATGCACTACATGCATGACTTTACTAGGGTTTGAGACTTGATTATCTTTCAGTCATGTTGAATAAGGATGCGGCTCTCTAAATTTTTTCTAAATAAAAATAAATAAATAAAATATATATAATTATTTTTGTTTATTTATTTTTTTTGAAAAATTTAGAGAGTTGCAATTTTATGCAATAAGTTCCAAGGATAAATAACATTTAATATATATGTAAAATGTATTTTCTAATGTTAAATAAATAAGTTCATGAAAAAAAATAGGTATAATATGTATTGAGTATATACAATATGTATATACATTCAAACATGTAGGGTATACTACATCCTTTAAATTTTCTTGTGTTCCACTTCTCCAAACCCTCTGAAAAAATTAAAAAATGAAAAAAAAATGAAATGAAAATAAAAATTTGAAAGTTGACTTTTATCTTGTCTATAAAGAAGATTAAGGTAACCTTTAAAACCCTACTACTAGTGATGGATTTGTACTCAATCAAATAGTGGATATTTGACCCACCACCAATTAGGTCAAGTGAAAACTTTATATTATCTTTAATTAATTAACACTCAACTTTTATTTATTCACCCACCTTGTAATTAAAACTTCAAACATGTGTTATTAAACTGAGATTAGAATGAATTAGTTGGAAACTAATTTTATTAGATAGTGGAATATGAAAACTATATTTGGACAATTTTTAGTTTTGTCATAAACTATTATTATTGCTTATTTCTAGATAACATTTGCAATAAAAATTTACAGTTATTTTTATCACCTCCAAAATCATTTCAGATTTGACGTAAAATAAATATTTAGATTTTTTTTTTTCAAAATTTGATTTTTGGGAATAATTATTTTAGGATATGAAATATAAAATCAATAATCAAATAATTTTACTCCCATCAAGGATTGCCATTTTCAAAAAATTCTATGAGACAATTGTAAGGGAAAAATCTTTCTTTTTTATTCTTATTCCTAAAGTCCATTTGGAATCAATATAAATAAAATATTAAGTAATAGAATTTATCAATATTAAAAGTTGTAACCAATTTATAATAGCTTAATTTTTTTTTAGTATAATAATAAAGTAAAATTTATCACAAGTTTTGATTTTTTTAACAAGGTAATTCGAAAGTTGGTTTATGGATAATTTTTATAAAATAATTTGAAGTAGATAAATTCACCTTGGAATGGTAAACAAATTTATATTTTCATTCATGATAAAATATCACTAAGCCTTGAACCATTAGTTCTATCTTAGAGAATAAGTTTTTTTAGTTACAAAAATTTATTTGTCTTTTTATAAATTCAATGAAGGGTATTTTTGTATTCAGTTTATTCAACTTGGAGTTGGTGTGTCCTATAGGACTCTGGAGTTATTTAAGTAAGTATTTTATGTTTCTCAATTAATATGTAGTCTTCATGTATTATATTAACAAGGTTATAAAAAATTTATAATCTTAGGTCAAATTTTGAGCTAAAAATATTTCTAAACATCTAAGATCATAGTCGTACCCTATTAGGTCTAAAAAGGGTCCTTTAGATAATTGATTTGGAAAGTAATTTTAGAGTAAGACTCACTTTTCATGTTTATATCTAAACATGCATACTTCCCATATGTTTATTGCCTTGTATCTCATGTGAGTGCCTATATATGTTTGGGCCAACTAGGGTTCGTGGTGTTACCCATAAGGGGTAACTATAATAATTTAGTCATGAGTCTCATATATGAAAGATGGACACATTCTCTTTTGAGCTAAAAATCATTTAAGAATGGGTGAACTACTACCAACCTTGATTCTACATGTGAAGATGAGCATCGTAGATATGTAAGTACCTCAGCAAACGGGTGTGGGATTAATGCACTAACCCTTAGAATACTCTCGTTAGTGAGTATTATGACTAAATAATGGATGTTTTTGAAACATGTGCTTAAAAAATAACCCTTAGATCATTTTGTTTATCATGATATATATGAAATTATTCTTCACATATGTGTATCGGGTCAATATCTAGTTGTGTGTTAAGCTCAAATGTATAATAATTATTGTGTAGCAATTTTATTGTGTTAAGCTCAAGAGACATAGATTCTCTAAGTAGCATAAGGTAGAGATTACCAATACCTTGGGTTTTTTGGCCCAACGGAACATAGGTTCCCTGTCATGTTTGACTCTCATTTGAGTTATTACATGAGGGTTATTTGGGTAAGAAAATGTACTTTGGGATATTAAGGTGTATTATGATAGTGACTTTTGGATGTGTCATTTCATATTGAGTATATGAATAGATCTTTAATCACTCACTTAAGTGTTGTATTAGGTCTCTTGTTGCTTTAATTTATCAACCCTCTTTCAGTGGTTATGTCTCAAAGAAGAGGCAATAATAAGTGCAAGGATAACTACACTGAACCTTGATTCTATGGAGTGGATATATATGATACCCAAGTTATGGTATAGGAATCATGTCTAAGTTATAGACTAGGTTAGAGTTGCTTTGTCATCATCATTTGTGTCAAGATTTTATGTTTTTGTTTAGATCAACTTTATATACAATATTAATTAAATATAATTTGAGATTGATTGGTGTGTAATCCATTTATGTCAAGTTTGTTTTAGATTGATATTGGCCCCTCAGTACGAGTATATATTTGTAACCCTCCTTGTTTTACATGTCTTGGGAGTTGTGTTTGTGAAGTTATTAGTACATGCTCTCCTTTGGTGAACCTTAAGGTGGTAACCCTTTTATAAAGTAATGATGCAAAAAAAAGAGGCCATAAATTTTGATCTGTAGCTCTGTTTGAGTCTGTCTTCATGCCAAAATGACCATCTTAAAAATACCAGTGAAACTATAACCTAACCTATTCATTTATATATGTTTTTGATATTTTTTAGAGGTCATATGTGACCATCTAAGGGTCTAAAATTTTAGTTTATTTTTTTCAATATTTTTCTATTTTTAGAAATTATATATTTTTATACCTAGACTTGAACTTCAGTTGATATTCATCCAATAGGTAAATTTTAGTGTTTATTTTATTTTTAGATTTGTGTGCACTTGCATGTGAAACTTAGTAAAAATAATAGTTGTTAAAAATAATAGGTTAGTTTCATTATTGTTTAGAGTTCTAAATTTTGGATGTCAACTCCAATTCTGAGTTGAGACTTATTTATGCATAGTTTTTAATTATTTTAATGATTTAATATGAATCAATATAGGTTATTGTTTTAGAAGCTTTGCCTATTGGTATTTTTTTGTCTTGATAGTATTCAGGTTCATTATTTGATATTAGAGTAATTTTTAATCTTTGAGGTGTAAGAGATGGTGAGAGGATGAGGAGGATTTGCTCAGATGAACCAGACTATGTAAGACCTACAGAGATAAGAAAAAAAATTAATTGAGATCATTGTGAATCAAGAACAAATGAGAGTATAAGATGATGTTAATAATGACATAGATCATGAAGAAGAAATTTTGCAAGAGAAATGTTACATTCCGATTCCTCACCAAACAATCTTACTAGATTATCCATGGATATTTATAGCTGGTAAATTTAGATTTAGCTATTTTAAACTAAGATTAGATATATAGTGATATGAGGTAGTAATATATTGATTAGGTTATATGATCATGCTGCTATGAGTTAATTGTATGTACATGTTAAATTTATGATCATGTTGATTTGTCATTTCAGCTATATTTTATGATGAATAGATATTATGACTATTATGGTCTAACTACATATTTTATTGTGAAGTGAATGTAGGAGAACTTATCCTTCAAAGAATGTTATAGGAATAACATCATTAGAAAGGGTGATGTAGCGAGATCTAAGAGGATGATAGAGAAACTGACTAATATGCTACACACACCACATACAACTAGCACATGATTAGATGCATAATTGAATGGTTAGAAAAGTGTGTTTAATGTTGTTTTCATTAAGTAGTCATTTATAATTGGTTTTTTTTTATCATAGTTTAATGATTATATAAAATTTATCTTGCGTGACCTGAAAACATGCCCGTTAAAGATTGTTAGAACATGTTTGCTTAATTAAACTAAATTTGGAGTTGTTGATTAATGATGTATCATTAAACTACCAAGGAATTTGGAGATGCTAATTTAATTAGTAAATATTCTACTTATTGAAATTAGAATAAAATAAATGAAATATAATAAATTATAAATTAAGTGAAAAAAAATAAAATAAATTTTCATAAAAGAAGCTCATAAAAAGGAATTAAAACAAAATTAAAAATTTTAAAAATAAATAAAATAATTTTAAAAAGGGAAAGAGCGTCACTTTATTCAAAAATAAAAGAGAGAGAAAATTCATAAAACAAGGGATACACCTATTTTAAGGAGAAAGAACTAAGGAAATGAATCTTCATTAGAAGTATTGTTTGTGGGAACAAAGGAGGGTGGTGGGACAATGCATGGAGGTGAAGTAAGACCAAAATGAAGTAACTTATGTCTAGATCATGCAGTTTCAATTTGGGCGTTGTTTCCAAGTAAGTGGATTTGCTAATATTTTGGTTAAAATTGACAAATTATATGTATTATGGCTATGATAATATATGCAATGTGTGTGTGATTTGATAAAATTGATGCCATAGTAAATTGAAGTAGAAAATAAATAAATTTAAATTACAAACTACTTGCTTTGATTTTATTAGAAGGTGAAGTTATGTGTTGAATTATACCATAGGTAAAGAAATAAATTTTAATGAGTAGAGAGAACTCAAAGGAAGACTTTGTTATAGTATAAAACCTTAGAAAAATTAATTCTAGCAAATTAGAGTGAGACACTATTATATATATTGAATATATATCAGGATATTAAACTTAGAGATTAAATATGTAGTAAACTTGTGTAGCATTTTAGGAAAAATAAATATCCTTGTGAAACATATTTTAATTCAACATGATACTATGTATTTTATAATAGGATATATAATTATAGAACAAGCCAAATGCTAAATCCATGATTGATCCATAAACTGGCACTTATTTTTGTGCAAAAAGTTTTACAATGGATCTTAATATCTTATTAAATTTAATTATGAATTCAATAAGGATTAATCAAAATGTAGAAAAGAATGCACAAAAAAAATCAACTCACAACAAGCACATATCCACACTGTACCAGAGTTGATTATAGAGTTCAACAAATGCCTACATCTCTAGGTTCGCTTATAGTATGAACTGATCCATTTCTATGAAAAGTGAGTACATGGCCTTCCCTCATGATTATCAAATGGATACTTTGAGAGTGCTTATAATTTTGACAACAAATCTAAAATCTTAAAATCTTTGAACTATGAACAGATCTTCCAATCCTCTACAGACAATACAATCTCGCAATCTTGTGGATTTTTTGCAAAAATGTCTCAAATATGGACTTATAATATGGTCTTAAAAAATTATCATAGGGATTTCAACACACTATTGAAATTTTCTTGGAGTTTAGGACAAACCCCTAGTTTACATTAAGAAGAGAAAATATCTCCAAGTGCTTCAAAACTTGGAATATATGTAGATTGGTCTCTAAATTGGACATTACATAATCTATAAACTTCACTTTGAGGCATTAAAAAGTAAATAAAATGGCCTAAAATCCCAACACTCCACATATGGTTGGAACCATATCAGAGTCTAGAATAACTCTCTAGTTTATTCCAAATCCTGGAAATGCCTCTCGATACCTCAAATCGAGAAAGAGTGCTAGTTTTTCCTTAAACTCTTAACTACTCAGTTGAGAATTACTATTAAAATACAATATTGTGATATTTATTTAGTGTTTCAACACTCGAGTGCAATGGCTGGGAACTTATACTTTTATCCCATAGGTCACGGGTTCAAAGACTACGAAGTTTATGGCATGATATGCCAATTAATTGGCATTGGCTTTTATTTCATGGAGTATGTGGTAAGTATGTGGTATGTGTGTGGGTTTCACATGGCATATGAGGCATGAATTTGGAAGATAAGACATGAAACATAGGGTTATGTGGTTTCATGTGGATATTTGGGATGAAATATGAATGAAACTTTGAAACTTGGGCATGACACGTGGCAAGGTATGTGGTGAGGTGGATTTGTTACGTGGAAATGGTTTGTTAGAAACATTAAAGAATAAAATTTGACAATGGAAAATAATTTGGTGGCAAGCCACGTGGTGGATTGAGGACCCACCACATGGTCCAATCTCCTCTCACCACTTGTTGACCTCTTGCCATGCCACTTGTCAATGTCCAATTGGATGTTCCATTCAAACCCCAAATTTTTTTTGCTCTGCTACATTACACCTATCGAAGATGACTATATTCACCTATAAAATATAAATGATTGAAACCAAACACATTTTCATTTCACCTCATTCCATGTGTCACGTTCTTACTGGTCCAAATTTGTCATGTCATCATGTTGACCAAGTTTGACTGACCATACCTTTCACATACAGTCTCTGTTTCACGAATCATAAATTATGTTGAAAAGATCTTGAGATGATCTAAGCCATGGAACTAATTTTTAATTTTTTCAAATTTTTTAATTTCTTCATTTTGATCAACTTTGACCTACTCTGATCAGTTTGACTAGAATTTTGACCAACTACACAAGGAGCATACGAGTTCCATTTTCTACATTCTACATACCATTGGAAAGGTCTCAATGGGACCTACACAATGGTGAAGGTTTTAATATAATTTAATACCTTTTCTACATTAACCTTTGGATCAATCCTCCCCATTGAGAAGGCTTTTTGTCCTCAAAAAATTGGTATTAGACCTAGTACTCCACATGAGGATCTTTGCATGGCTCTGGCTCTTGGATCTGACTCAAATGCTCTCCTAAATGTTAGTCAATTATAGAGGTACTCTGAGGGGTCTTCAGATCTAAAATTGTGAAAATATTATAGGACATCTGATGTTATAATAATCACCATTTACAATTGTCCTTTTAGGGTTTTTACCTAGTAACATAGTTTACAAACATTGCCCTTCTTGGGTCTTTGACAAACACAATAAATGTAAATAATGATTAAATTTTTTTCCCATAGGGTCTTATATAAAACAAATATATGCATAAACAATTCCTATATTTAGGTCTTACAAACATAAAGTAAATATGCATGTATGTTTGCACACTCTAAAACATATAGATTAAAATATACAACCTATCTTCTAGGTTTTTCCTGATGCTTCTCATGATGGCATCTTCATGTTGCCATGTAGTGTTCCTATCTACAACATACATGAGTAAAATAATACTAAAGGTACCATTTACCTATAATGGTTACTGCCAATGTGCTCACATGAGATAATCTCATCTTTTACAATGCTATATTGATTTTCCTTCTTGGAGTAAGTTTATTTTTTTAGAGAAAGTATGGTTTACCTAAGATAATGCCACTAAAATGAAGCTAATTCAACTTAATTTAGGAATTTGGTGGTAATTGCAAATCCTAGTTTACATTTTTTACTTACATGTATACCATTACCATCATTTATTCTATCCAGGGAATAGGGTTGGAAATGTGGCTTAGTTTCCAAACTTAGGGCTTCTACAACATCTTCAGAGATCAAATTCCTTTGAAAATTCTTTAAAAAATAGTATCTATCTTAGAATGATTGACAATTATTCTTTTGAAGAAATGTTACTTACCTTTCTAGGGTGACAATTTCTAAACTGTTAGCTTCTCATTGATTGTCATTCCTTCGCTAATGTTACCTCAAGTTCTGATTGACAAGACTCTATCTGAGGAGGCTCTATATTTTGCTTTACTGAAGATGTAGTTATAACCTTTACCTGAGGTTGTGGATGATTCTGCTTATCTTCATTCAACATTTTCCCCTTAGCATTGAAGTAAAATCCTAACTTCATTTCTTCCTTAGGTAATTTCTTTTTGTTAGTTTTCTTAAACTTCCTTTTAGGACTCTCTTGTGCATAATCAAAAAATACATTTGAGTATTTGTTATTTTCATATCTTGATGAATCATTTGAAGATTCTTCATCCAATGTAACTATCGCATCTTTGGAGAGTATTTATTTTGGCTCTTCAAGATGTTCTAGGTTGTTGTTTGAGTAACCCTTCAACTTAGATTCTTGGTATGATTGTCCTTCACCTTCATATCTTAATCCTACACAGAGTGGTCTCTTTTCCACTTGGATAGGTTGGACAATTTCTTGACCATTATGCCAAGACCTTTTCCTTCGAATCCCATTTTTGCTAACAATTTAGAACCTATTCCTTTCGTGTGTTTTTCAAATGTATCAGCA
Organism: Torreya grandis; assembly: GCA_037957365.1. Lineage (NCBI taxonomy): Eukaryota > Viridiplantae > Streptophyta > Pinopsida > Cupressales > Taxaceae > Torreya > Torreya grandis. The sequence goes on along the minus strand of JARHVA010000225.1, from coordinate 3,779,882 downwards.
CATGAACTTGATAAATGCTTAGTACATTTAGTTTCCCTAATATATTCAATATAGCCAAAAGAGTTGATTTCATTATTTTCATCTTTAGTATTTACATCAGAAGATTCATTAATAATCAAAGCATTATTTTCTTTCAGACTTACAACATCATTTTCATTAATAAGACTAGCAGGAATAATAGAAGAATCACTTATATAACTAGAATGTACCTTTGTAGTCTAGTTTAGCAACATCTCTTAGATGAATCCTTCATCTACTGCTTGATGCTTAAGAGAATTGGGCTTTGAAACTTTTCTGACATGTGCCTTCTCCTTTGCTTTACATCTCTACTCATTCTGCTTTTTGACCCATAATAGACCCTAATTGAGATGTAGTAACCTACATTTCTTGGTAGTATGACCTTGTTGAGCACAATGTCTACAAATCTATGAATCTTCACGCATCCTCTTATTTTTTTGATGTTCTTGTGGTATTTCTGCTCAAAGATGGAACTGATTGATTATTGATGCAAAAAAATTTATGCTTGTTAAAAAACTAAATAATTTATGTACCTTTAGTTGGGTCAATCATTCTTTTTTTTTAATAATATAGTCTGGGTTGGCCTTGTGATGCAAATACAATAAATAACACCATAAATATGAAGCTTTACATTTTATCCTTGTCTAATGCTCATGGTACATTGCGTCCTAACTTGACCCACTAGTATTTTATGGTCATGCACTTATGTGACAGTGAAGCCTTACGGGTTTATGAATTTATGGCATAGTTGAGAGATAACAATAAAAAAATTATAGCTCTTAGCAATTACATGGTTCTTTTCATAAATGCTTCAAAATAGATAGATGAGGTTGAGTTAGAATTGAAGTCATTATTTTCCTATATGGCATCTCCCTATACTCTTTACCCACCTAGCTAGGTTTCCTGGAGCATATGGACCCTTCATACTTATGTTTCATAGCATCAACAGAAATTGATATAAATAGTAATGTAATTTTTCTAAAGTAATGTTAACCAACATTATTGGTTATGTATTTAGATAAATATTTAGTATTAATTACATGGCTGGGATTTAGTTTTATGCTTAACTATGTATTTAGTAATAATTTTGATTATTTAGCTCTAAAATAAACATAATAGAGATCAATTGTGTTATATGTTTATGGGTAATCTATTTCTAGGAAAGAGGGGAATCCTCCACATAAAATTACTTAATAAAAATAATTTTTGATGGTTAAGGTGGCAGGTTAGTCCATTTGGTGTTCATTTATTAAACGAGCTAATAGTGATGCGTTAGTGTTGAGCTATTCTTCCTGAAAGGGAAATGTATTCACTTTAAAATCTCATTAATTTTTGTTTTTACTATTAATTTTTGAATGTGATAAACTTTATTATAATTTAAGATTATATTTAAAGGAATTTATGTTAGATAATATTTGGCACCATGAATATGATTGGGTTATTAGATATTTTATTTGGGATACGCCCTTTTACCATGCAAATCATGCACTTCAAAAATTATCACTCAAAGGATATATATATATATATATATATATATATATATATATATATATATATATATATATATATATATAAAGTTTAATAAAGTTAAGGGGTAAAGACATAATAATATATTTACATATTAGGGTAATGGGTTAGGTGCCTATATATTTAGTTCTTTTGAACTGTTAAAAATTAAGTTATAGTTACTTGAGGAATAATACACTATGTTATATGACCTCTTAGGAATAAGTAAGTTGTTTAAAAGAAAGGTGATATTCTTGTAAGAAGTATGACTTCTTAAAGATTGACTGTCATAATTCAAACAATAGTGGGAGGCACATAAATTTCTCTTATAAAATGAATAAAATGGTAATATGGGAGTTATGTATGTATTTTGTGACTGTAGTTAGAGTAGTGATAATACAAGATCACCCAATGCCTAACTCTATAGTTGTATTTCTTATTAAAAAAATACATATGTAGTTATAAACTTTTGATACCATAACATGGTTTAGATTAAACATGTGAGTTTTAAACAATAAAACATAGCATCCCTTAGTGTGAGATAAGCTTGGGGGTGTGCTTGAGATCACTAGACTTATCAACCTTGAAAAAAAAAATCCTATTGCATGGAATATAATATTATAACAAGTTATGGTGTGCTTATTGAGAGAACAGGTGTAACCATGCCTATTGGTATATATTTGTACAATAGGGTATTATTTTGGTTATAAATCCATGGATGAGTTATAAACTATGTTAAAGAATGAAATGTAATTAAATTAGTAAATGTGTGCATTCAAACCCATGAAATGTATATCAAATACTAGTTTGAATTATTTTATGATTCATGTGTGTTGAATCTTGTTAGCTATACCTTCAAATGGATTTAAGTATGAAACATAATTATATAATGTAAATGGATAGGAGTATGATTTATCTAGTATTCAGATGTTCAAAATATTGAAACTATAACCATACTAAAATAGTCTTCCAAAAAAATAGAATGAGATGTTTAAATGAAAGATCATAATGAGTTTATGAGACCTATGTTTCTTTGTACATGACTTATTGACCGTTCATTATATGTATTCAAAAATTGAATAATTGACTACAATACATGTTATGAGATTGTTAATATATATAAATTCTTATTTATATCTAGTATATAATGGTGCATCGTGATGCATGCTTATATGTTAAGTTGATAGTATGCAGTTTTAACTTAAGGTATACCCAGGGGGTATAATCCCATACTCGCTTAATTATTATTCTGTATGTGGGTTGTTTGAATTTTTGAAAATGTAAGTTTGGCTATGTGTATTTATGTAGTTGGGAATGGTGATAGTATGGGATGTCATATAATAATATAATATAATTTATGTTGTACTTGGGTAGTACATACTATATTTTTTATGTCTAGACTTACATCTATGTTGACTATTTTAATGTATGCATGTTGGTTATTACTATGAATAACATATTTTATAACAATTGAAATGTTATAAATACATAACATAGAGTAATATTAATTAATTAAAGACATAAATAAAATGTATAAAATAGAACACAATAGAGACATATATTTAACATGATTCACCCAATATGGGCTATGCCCACATTGAAACAACCATTCTTTATTATTCAGTCCAACAAATGAAAGGAAAAACCTAAATACAACCACTGTAATATCCTCTTCACTCACATATAACATACCACCGTAATTGCAATGCCCAAATATCAAAAAGATGGTTACATATAGGGCAAAAATGCACAAACATAATTTATACCCTTAGATCTGCAACCTAATAGTGAATAGTCCATACTATAAAATTATAATATTTTAGAATGCATTTTTAACTAAAATTTTCTTCTAAACCATAGTGGGGGGAATTTACCCCCCACACCCCCTTGTCAGGAATCAGACATTATAATAAGATCAAGATCCACCATCCAATAAAATCCCACTTGGAGACTGATTGCTACAACTCCACTGCTACAACTCTTTCTTGGACTTTTCTTTGAAATTTGACCCTAACATGTTTCTCATCTTCCTTGTTATCCTTGAAGACCTATTGAATTTGAAAAACTCTCCAACTTTTCTTTAGTGACTACCTTTGTTAACATATCTACAATATTTTTATTTGCAAGGATCTTTTCCAAATTCAATTGGTCATCCTCCAAAACTGAATGAATGAAGTGATACCTAAGTTGTATATGTTTGGTTATTAAGTGGAATGTTGAGTTCTTTGTTAAATGAATCACACTTTAGATATCATTGTACAACCTAAAATATTCCTGATTATGCCTCAACTCTTCCATGAACCATTGCATCCATATCATCTCCTTGCTAGCTTCTATAGCTACAACATACTCTACCTCTGCAGTTGACAAATCACCTATCATTTGCAATTTTGAAATCTAACTAATTGTTGTATCATTAACATTGAAAACATAACCTGTGGTGATCCTCCTTCCATCTAAATCTCTAGCCATGTCTACATCAACATATCCTAATAAGGTAATATATGAACCTTCATAGCATAATAGTCTATCAGTGATCCCTCTCAAGTACCTGAAAATCCAATTGACTTCATCATAGTGATCCTTTCCTAGATTATTCATAAACCTACTGAAAACTCCCACTACACGAGCAATATTTAGTCTCATGCACACCATAGAAAACATTAAACTTCCAACTATTGAAGCATATGAAACTTTAAACATGTAATTGATTTCTTCTTACATTTTATGACACTATTCCTTGCTTAACTTGAATTGTTCTCCCAAAGGTGTACTTACAAGTTTTGCATATTGAACCTAAATAACACCTTCTTGATGTACTCTTCTTGAGAAAATGTCAATTTTCCATTTTTCCTATCTCTTGTTATTTTCATACCAAGGATTTGCTTTGTAGCACCTAAATCCTTCATTGCAAATGAATTTGCTAATTTTATTTTGAGATCATTTATATCCTGCATGTTAGACCCTATAACAAGAATGCCATCTACATATAATAACAATATAATATAAATTCCATTATCTAATCTCTTAAAATAGACACAGTGGTAACAATGACATCTACTATAACCTTGTTATGTCATAAACATGTCAAATTTCAAATATCACTGCCTTGGATCTTGATTTAAACCATACAAACTCTTCTTCAACCTTCACATCATTTTCTCCTTACCTTTGACTTTGTATCCCTATGGCTGCTCCATATATATTTCCTCCTTCAAATCACCATGAAGGAAAGTAGTCTTCACATCTAACTATTCAAGGTAAAAATATTTTACTACTACTAAACATAAAATAGTTCTTATGGAAGTCATTTTTAAAATTGGAGAAACTATTATGTCAAAATCAATACCTTTCTTTTGTGAAAACCTCTTTATAACAAGTCTAGCCTTGTACCTCTTTTTTCCTCCATCTTCTTCCTTCAACCCATAAACCCATTTATTATGTATTGCTATTTTACTTGCAGGCAATTGAACTAAATCCCAGGTTTGGTTATGTACCAAGGAGTCCACCTCCTCTTTCATGCCTTGCTCCCACTTCTTTCTGGTTTCTACCTACATTACTTCTTCATACCTTTTTGTCTCACCACCATCAGATAATAATAAATAATAAAGTGAAGGAGAGTATCATTCATGGAGTCTACTTACTCTGGTAGATATTCTAACTACACTTCCAGGAGTTTAAGGTACTTATTATTGTATTTGTTGTACATTTTGATTTTATGGCACTTTTGGAATCTCATTTTCAGTGATTTCATCAAGTATTACACATTTAATATTTGGTTTTTTTGTTTTTTTTCCCTACAACTGATCTTTGTACATGACCTTCTCATTAAATATCGCATCTCTACTCCTAATGATTTTATGATTTCCAAAATCCCATAAATAGTAACCAAAATCATTAACTCCATATCTAATAAAAGTATATTTCTTGGATTTTGCTTCAATCTTTGTTCTATTTTCTTTATCATTATGGATAAATGCTTCACAACTAAAAGTCTTTAAAAAGGAATAATATACCTTTTTACCTGTCCATGCTTCTTTTGGAATGCCGCCATCCAAAAGAATTGAAAGCCCTCTATTATTAAATAAATAGTAGTATCCATAGCATCTGCCCAAAATTGTAAGGGCAACCCTGCATATAACCTCATGCTCCTTACACACTCCATGATTATGTTCATATTTTTTGACATATCATTTTGTTGTGTTGTTTTTGGAATCATCTTCTCTTTATGAATCCCATAGGATGAACAATAATTATTAAATTTCTTTCTATAGTATTCATCTCTATTATGTGATTTGACACACTTCAACTTATTTCATATCTCATTCTCAACCAAAACTTTCTATTTATTAAAAGTATCAAAAACATTAGATTTTTTTCATATGCAATAAACTCAAGTTTTTCTAGTTGCATCATCAATAAAAGTAACATAATAAGAAGATCCACCAAGAGATGATACTTGACCTAATCCCCATACATATGTATGTACAAGCTCTAACTTTTCATCCTTCTTTATCTTCCTGACTCTGAGAAATATGACTCTCTTATATTTTCCATACACACAGTGCTTAGAGAAATTCAAATCCACCTTCAAACCTATCAATAAATTCTTTAAGTGGATAAATTGCATCCCCTTCTCACTCATGTGCCCAAGTCTATGGTGCCATAATTTTTATCCACTTATATATAAGCTAAATCGATAAAATATTCAACATTACCATTAGATAAATATAATGTACCTACCTTATCTCATTTTTCTATTACTAGTGATCCTTTAGTGACATTCCATGAATTTTATATAAATGTAACTGTGCATCCCTCACTTCCCAACTGTCCTATTGAAACTAGATTTCTTCTCAACTCAAGAACATGCCTCACATCCTTTAGTAACCATTTTTTTTTCATTTTGTAATTTTATCTGTATCTTATCCTTTCCTAAAATTTTATAGGGTTCACCATCACCCAAATAAACATGTCCAAAATTATCTTGAATATAGTCTTGAAAATATTTCTTATAGAGTGTAGCATGAAATGAATCCCCTGAATCTAACATCTAAGAATCATTAATGTTATTTAAAGAAAAGATTAAAACATATTTTAGCATATCACCTACTACATTTGCCTCCTAATATTTATCTTATTGTCCATCTCCTTGTTTTCCTTTTCAAAACCAACAATATTTATTTAGGTGTCCTTTCTTCCCACAAATCCAACACACAAACATTATTCTAGATTTGGATCTGCCCTTCTTATAATTACCATGATTACCTAAGCCCTTTCCTCTATCCTTTTGTCTTCCCTATTCTCTATAGTCAAAGCATTACCTGATGTCTCATCTATGCTTTTCCATGACATTTCTTCACAAAGAATAATACCAATAACATCATCAAACTTTAAAGTGTTTCAAATAGAGATAAAATTAAACACAACCATGACCAAGACATTCTAGCTTTCTGGCAATGAGAACACAATCAAAAGATCCATAATCTCATCATCAAAATTTACTCCTATAGAGCTTGATTGATTTGTGATCATGTTAAATTCATTTAAATGATAAAAAATGGACCCACCTTTTGACATTTATAGATTAAATAAATGTTTCATAATAAATACCTTATTAGAGGCTAAGGGTTTTTCATACACTCTATCCAATGCCTTTATCACATCCATTGCTATTTTTTCTTTTAAAATATTGAAGGCCACTGATGTTTTCAAGTACAGTCATATTGTTCTTAGTGATTTTCTATCAAGAACCTCCTAATCTTCATCCTTCATAGTCACTAGCTTCTTTGTTATTTAATCCAATGGTAGGAAAAGATCCTTCTAATATAAATAGTCCATTTTCATCTTCCATAGCTGGGAGTTTTGTCTATTGAAATTATTGACCTTAAACTTTCCTTCTTCTTCCATTGCTCTCACTCAAACCAAGAACCCTCTTTTCCTATGAGTTTATCTACCAAATAAACCTTTGGCTCTAATACTAGTTGTTAAGATTACATAAAATAGAGAAATATTGATAAATTATAGATAAAAATAAAATGTAGAAAACATAACACAATAGAGACACAAATGTAACATAGTTCACCCAATATGGGCTACATACACACAAAAATAGCCAATCCTTATTATTATTCAGTCTAACAAATGAAGTAAAAAACTTGCAATATAACCACTACAATATCCTCTTCACTCACATATAGCGTGTTACCATAATTACAACGACCTCATATCAAAAGAAGGGTTACATATAGGGCAAAAATACACAAACATAATTTATACTGTTAGATCTGTAACCTAATAGTGAATGCTCAAAATTACAACAAAATTATAATATAGACCTCCATGGCAACCATAGTTTGGGGGGCGAGGATGGGGGGAGGGCGGGGGGTGCGGGGGTGAGCATGTAGGGATGAGGGCTAGGTGTTGCCCCCACTCACCTCCTTATCAAGAATCAAGATTATAATAAAATTAGGCTCCACCATCCAACATGGTAAAACTTTGTGTATGTGTGCATGAAATTTTTGAGATCTTAAAAAATGCTATGATGGTATGTTATTGTGTTCCATGGAAAATATGACTTAATTTTTTATACCTAGTTATATGAATGAAATCTTGTGTTTCCATGTACTTAAGACTACTTTATGTAACTGATGGTGGAAAACTAGTTGAAATATCTTGGAACACTAGACTATGGTAATATGGGTTATTGTAGGGTGTAGTATGTTTGGAAAATAATTATGGTAGTGAAAAATCTATAGTTAAATGTGTAATTACCTAGATAGTATAAATTGTAGTCATTATTTTTAGTATGGGATAAAAAATAATGTAAGATTCATTCATATGTTTGAAGAAATAAATGTATGGTTTAGCAAATCTTATGTTTATAATTGTATTTGATATGTTTGATAGTAGGACATAAATTAAATAAATCTTGTGGTTGAAATGTATTTGACCAATCTACATTGTTGTAATAGAGTAAGGAGTGAGATGGAGTTCACTAGCTTAGGTATCACAAAGACAGACGAAGGTAGTCCGATCAAGTGGTGTGTATAAATTTGATTGATCTAGATCATTATTATTTATTATTTGTAAAAATTTAGACCAAAGTATGTTTATTGAGACATTATCATTTCATGACTGTGATTCACATGTTTGTTTGATGTCTTGCAATATAATGGTTTTATATGATACACTGCATGTCTAGTTTAGAATCATACATCACATGAGTACTTACTTGTCTCTCTAGATTCTTAAATCATCATTATCTACTCATCTATGAAGGGAGGGATTAGTCCATGGTTGGTGTGAAAAAATTCTTGGATGATGCTCTCCCTCACCACAACATTACTACTTTTGAGACGACACTTGAGATTATCATAGATACTAGAGAGTCTGAGGAACTCATGCTCTGGGGAGCCAAGTATTCTAATTATGTACGTTGTATTATTATTATTATTATTATTATTATTATTATTATTATTATTATTATTATTATTGAGTATTGTCATGAAAAATTATAGTTACTTATAATTATATATTAATAACAGTGGTTGCAAAATTGTATCAATCATGGTTAAGTTATTGTATTACTTTTTATATTTATTTATGTAGTGTTCTCATGATACTAGAGATTTATGATAAAATATGTAATGTGTATTTAATATTATCACACTTGAGTATATATATGATATTTTTTAATAATCTCATGGTAAAATTTATTTTTAGTGTATGTGTTAATTTCAAAAAAAAATCACGTACTTCTATGTCTAACCCAACAGGGTTGTTACATGTGATATCAAAGCTGTAGCTCGAACTCTAGAACCTAATGAGTCTATTAGAATTTTTGTGTCTTTATATTCACTAGTGTGAAATTAGTGACATGAATTATTGCATGGGTATTTTGGAATTATAGTACCTTAGTGTAGAGCAATGATTGGAGTTTTGTGACATTTATGTAATGTGTGTGGGGAACATGAGTGTGTACCCTTAGGAATACTCATACCATTTTGAATTGTTTAGGGGATTTATTTATCGAGTATCCAAATGGTGATGGTTTTATATAAGGCTTGGTTAGGTGATTTTATAACATAGTTCTTGAGTGATAATTTTTTTCATAGTTGATCACTTAGATCGAACACCTCGAGTATGATTACATTTTTCTTGGTGATCAATTCACCTTCACCATTTGTATTTTATAAACATGGGATGATTTTAAATTAAATTTATGTGATTTAGTTTTTTTTATCTTATGTTCACTAACCTTATAAATGAAAAATATTATAAGACTATTTTAGTTTGGTACCACCTAGTGCAGTGGGAATTTTATTATAGTAGAGTGCTCTTATCTTGGGTTGAAAATTCCTTTGTGTTAGGAGCCTATTTTTAATTTGGTACCCTTTATATTATATGTATTAGGATGAATTTTCATCTCTCATAGTGGTCTTAGAGGTGAGTTGTCACTCCCTCACTTTTCTTTGACATCATTTTAAGCCATGAGAGGATTCTTATTTCCATGATGTTGATTTAGTGATCTCTTTAACAAAAATCTTGTTTTAAAAAGTTGTTTTACCTTATTACCTTGAATTTTGTGGGAGGATGTCTTCTAATTCTTGTTGAGAGAGAATTTTTAGGGTTGGATTCATTGTTACATCTTTTTTATTAGTCTTTATTTTCCTTGATTGTGGAAATAGATTGTGAAACTATACTTAAAAATTTGGTAAGTAGGTAGTGTTTTAGAAACATTGAGTTGCAGTGTTTCTTTATACTATGTGAGGATATGTAAGAGTTTTATTGTTGAGATGATATTTATATATTTTAAATTTGTGACTCTTTAGGGTCGCTATTTTATCTAACTTGTGATCTTAAGACCGTGTGGGTGGCAAACCTTGATTTATATAATAAATTTTATACTAAGAATTATAAGTTGATAATAATTAGTATAATATTACACCAACAATTAGATTGATATTGCTCTCTTTTTGCTTAAATAATGTTGATTTGAAGAGTTATTTTGTACCTTTTTCTAGAATCAAGTAAGGTATAAGATGTGTAGAACATCTTGTCAATCTAGGGGTTAAAATAAACTTTTAACTTATTGCATTTTAGCCAAACAAGCAGGGAGATATTGTTTTGTTTATTCCCTTGTAAGGTTGAAAGGATGGTGTGATCCTTGACCTATATATGTTATGTTAATTTTAACATTATTGTATCTTAACCATGAATATAACACTATAGGTTAAGTTGTGAATAAGATGCTAGTTATGTTTGACTAGTGATGATTTAATACAATTATGAACTAATTGTATGATTTCCCTTATATGTATGTTGATACATCTAGAATTATTTAGCATTTATGATTGTTTTCTATGATTTAATAGTATATATTTATGTTTCATTAAAATATTATACACATTGGAGAGATCATCAGGTCATGGAGACCTAAGGGAAGAGTGGTGAATTAGGAGCATGAGTTCTAAGTGATAGGATGGTATCCTACTTAGATTCACATTGACTCAATTGTTACTAAGTTGGATCTGATAGATGGACTTGTTGAATCCAAGATTTGACAGGTAAAACTTATCAAATTTAGGTGTATGGCCATACACATGTAAACCATGGATAGGTATTCCATAATTTTGTATACGTTGGAATGTAATATTTCTAGTTCCTATTCATTGTCATACTTGTCAGGAGATCTATGGAGTAATGATAATATTGACATGTTATACTTATTTGAAGCTATGCGGAGTAGCGATAATATTAACTTATGCACATCATTCTTGCTAGATTTCCTAATTATGTTTCTCTGGAATGAGAAAAACACTCTCTAGGTTAGAGATATGTGTAGAGGGTAGGAATATTTTATGAAACTCTCCCTGGTCATTTATTGTGACATGTATGATGATATTATGTGTTCTTAAAAAGTCAATGAAACTTTTGCTATGATATGTGGGACCCTCCAAGGTAACAAAATTGGTTAGTCCTATTGTAAATAGGCTTGTCTTGATAGTTTTGGACCCTCGGGTGGTCATGATAGAAAAATTTAGAATAAGTGACATTGACAAATCTTGTTTTCATAGTAGTGAGATGTCACTGAGTAGGGTCTTGTGAGACCTATACATTGGGAATAGATTAACTTGAAAGAACAACAATGACTTATATAGGTAATATCCCATTTATTTACTTAATTTGATATTGAATACCATGTTATTACTTTGATAAATAATGTATTAAATTTAAAACTTATGTTTGAATAAGAGTCATTAGAGACGATGACTAGCTTTAGGGGGAGGATGTTACATCCCAATTCCTCACTAGACAAAATTATTATAACTCATATCTTAGAGTGTGTTGGAGGGTGAGCATCATCAGAGAGGGTGACATAGATCAAGATAATGGAGGATGATAAAGAAACTAACTGGTACCCTGCACACACCATAGGCAATTAACACATGATTAGATGCATAATTGAATGGTTAACAAAGTGTGTTTAATTATATTTACATGAGGTAGTAATTTATACGTGGTTTTCTATCATATTTTAATTATTTTATGAAATTTGTCTTGTGTGACTTGTGAACATACCCATTAAACACTATTAGAACATGCTTTGCTTAATTAGACTAAATTTAGAGTTGTTGATTAATGATGTATCATTAAACCACCAAGGCATTTGGAGATGATAATTTAATTAGTAAATATTCTACTTATTAAAATCAAGCAAATGAAATATAATAAATTATAAATTAAGAGAAAATAAATAAAATAAATTTCCATAAAAAAAACTCATAAAAAGGAATTAAAATAAAGGTAAGAATTTTGAAAAGAAAGAAAAGAATTTTAAAAATGGAAAGAGCATTGCTTTATTAAAAAATAAAAGAGAGAAAATAATTAAAACTAGGGCTACACCTATGTTAGGGATTAAGAACTAAGAAAGAAAGGAATATTCATTAGAATTATTGTCTTTGGTAACAAAGGAGAGTGGTGGGACAATGCGTGGAGGTGAAGCAAGACCAAAACCAAGCAAATTTTGTCTAGATCATGCAGTTTCAATTTGGGCATTATTTCCAAGTAAGTGGATTTGTTAATATTTTGGGTAAGCTAACAAATTATATATATTATGGATATGATAATATATGCAATGTATGTGTGATTTGAAAATTTCAATGTCATAGTAAATTAAAGTAGATAATAAATAAATTTAAATTACAATCTGTCTGCTTTGATTTTAATTTAAGGTGTAGTTCTGTGTTGAACGCTATCATAGGTAAAGAAAGACATTTTAATGAGTAGGGAGAATTCAAAGGAAGAAATTGTTATAGAATAAAACCTCACTAGAAGTAATTCTGGTAAATTAGAGTGAGATGTTGTTATATATATTGAATATATATCAAAATATTAAACTCAAATATTCAATATGCAGTAAACTAGTATGGCATTTTGGGAAAAATAAATATACCTATAAAGCATATTTTTAAGTCAACATGTTATTTCATATTGTACAATAGGATATATAATTATAGAACAAGCCAAATGTTGAATCCATGATGCTTGTTGAACAACTAAATTATTTACATACCTTTAGTTGGTGCAATCATTTTTTTTGGGTAATGTACTCTGGGCTAGCCTTGTAACACAAATACAATAAATAACACCACAAATCTAGAGTTTTACATTTTATATTTATCTAATGCTCCTAGTACCTTGAAACCTAACTTGACTTGCTAGTTTATCATGTCTGTGCACTTGTGTGATGGTGAAGACTTATGGGTTTCTAAATTTATGGCACAAATGAGAGATAACAATAAAAATTTTCTAGCTCTTATCAATCGTATGGATATTTTTGTGAATGATTTGAAATAGACAGATGAGGCTGAGTTATAATTGAAGTCACCATTTTCTGGCATGGCATCACCGTATACTCTTTACCCACCTAACTAGGTTTCCTAGAGCATATAGGCCCTTCATACTTATGTTTCATAGTGTAAACAAAAATTGATATAAATAATAATGTAATTTATCTAAGGTAATGTTAACCAACATTATGGGTTATGTATTTAGATAAATATTTAGTATTAGTTACATGGTTGGGATTTATTTTTATGCTTAACTATGTATTTATTAATAATTTTTGTTATTTAGCTCTAAAACAAGGATAATAGAGATCGGTTGTGTTATATGTTTATGGGTAATCTATTTATAGGAAAGAGGATAACCCTCCACACAAAATTAATTAATAAAAATAATTTATGATGGTTAAGGTAATAGGTTAGTCCATTTGGTGTTCATTCATTCAATGAGAAGAGTGATGCATTGGTGTTGACTATTCTCCATGAAAAGGGAAATGTCTTCACTTTAAAATCTCAATAATGTTTTCTTTCGCTATCAAATTTTGAATATGATAAAATTTACTATAATTTAAGATTATATTTAAATGCATTTATGTTTAATATTTGGAGCCTAAAATATGATTGGATCATTGGATATTTTGTTTGGACTATGCCCTTTTACCATGCAAAACATGCACTTCAAAAAATTTCACTCGAAGGATGATGATTAATATATATATCAAGTTTAATAAAGTTAAAGTGTAAAGACATAATAATATACTTATATATTGGGGTAATGGGTTAGGTGCCTATATATTTAGTTATTTTGAACTGTTAAAAATTAAGTTATAGTTAGTAAAGGAATAATACACTATGTTATATGACCTCTTAGGAATAAGTAAGTTGTTTCAAAGAAAATTGATATTCTTTTAAGAATTATGTCTTTTTAAAGATCGACTGTCATAATTCAAACAATAGTGGGAAGCACATACATTTCTCTTTGAAAATGAATAAAATGGTAATATGGGAGTTATGTATGTATTTTGTGACTGTAGCCAAAGCAATGATAATACAAGATCACCCAATGCCTTAACTCTATGGTTGCATTTCTTGTTAAAACAATACATATGTAGTTATAAACTTGTGATACCATAACATGGTTCAAATTAAACATGTGATTTATAAATGAGAAAACATAGCATCCCTTAGCATGAGATAAGCTTAGGGGTATGCTAAGATCACTACACTTATGAACCTTATAAAACAAAAACTTGTCGCATGGAATATAATACTATAAGAAAGTTATGGTGTGATTATTGAGAGAATAGGTGCAACCATGCCTATTGGTATATATCTGTAAAATGCAATATTATTTTGGTTATAAATCTATGGATGGGTTATAAACTATGTTAAATAATGAAATATAATTAAATTATCAAATGTGTGCATTCAAACCCTTGAAATTTATAGCAAATAGTAGTTTCAATAATTTTATGATTCATGTGTGTTGAATATTGTTAGATATACCTTCACATGGATTTAAGTATTTACCATAATTACATAATGGAAATGGCTAGGAGTATGATTTATCTAGTCTTTAGATGTTCAAAAAATCAAAACTATAACCATACTAAAACAGTCTTCCATAAAAATAGAATGATATGTTTAAATGAAATATCATAACGAGTTTATGAGATCTCTAATTTTTTGTACATGATTTTTTGATCATTCATTATATGTATTCAAAAATTGAATACTTGACTATAGTACATGTTATGAGATTACTAATATGTATAAATTCTTAGCTATATCTAAATAATAGTGCATCGTGATGCATACTTATATGTTATGTTGATAGTATGTAGTTTTAACTTAGGGTATACCTAGGTGGTATAATCCCATACTTTCTTAGTTTTTATTATGTATGTGGGCAATTAAATGTTTGGAAATTTAAGTTTGGTTATTTTTTTTATGTAGTTAGGAACTATGATAGTATGGGATATCATAGAATCATACAATATAATGTATGTTGTACTTGGGTGGTACATATTGTATTTGTTATGTCTAGATTTACATCTATGTTGACTATTTTAATGTATGCATGCTAGTTATTATTATGAATAACATGTTTTTAAAAAGTTGATAAGACTTTGTGTATGCATGCATGTAATATTTGAGATCTTAATGAATGTTGTGAAGGTATGTTATTATGTTCTATAGAAACTATGACTTGCTTTGCTATACCTAATTATATGAATGAAAGCTTGTGTTTAGATGTACTTAAGAATAATTTATGTGATTGATAATGGAAAAATAATTGAAATGTCTTAGAATACTAGACTATGGTAATATGGGTTATCATAGGGTGTAGTATGTTTGGAGACTAATTGTGATAGTGGAAATATGTAGTTAAATGTGTAATTACTCAGATGGTATAAAATGTAATAATTATTTATAGTATAAGATAGAAAATAATGTAAGATTCATTCATATGTTTGATGAAATAAATATATGGTTTGGAAAATCCTATGTTTAGTAGGTTATTTTATGTGTTTCCTAGTAGGATGCAAACTAAATAAATCTTATGGTAAAACTGTATTTGACTAATCTACATTGATGTTATGGAGCAAGGAGTGAGATGGAATTCATTGACTTATTAGTATCATAATGATAGATGAAGGTAGTCCGATCAAGTGGTGTGTATGAATTTTATTGATCTAGATCATTATTATTTATTATTTGTAAGACTTTAGCCCAAACTATTTTTAGTGAGACATTATCATTTCATGAATTTGAATCACATGTTTGTGTGATATCTTGCAATAGAATGGTTTTCTATGATACATTGCATGTCTAGTTTAGAATCATATAGCACATGCGTACTTGCTTATCTCTCTAGATTCTTAAGTCATCACTATCTACTCATCTATAAAGGGAGGGCCATTTCCTAATGGGATTAGTGAGGGGGTTCATTGGTCTATGGTTGGTATGGAAAAATGTTTGGATAATTCTCTCCCTCCCCATAGTAGTACTACTTTTAAAATGACACTTGAGATTGCCACAGATACTGGAGAGTCTGGAGAACTCATGCTTTAAGGAGCCAGGTATCCTAATTATGTAGATTATATTATATTGTATATTTTTATTGAGTATTATCATAAATAATTATAGTTACTTACAATTATATATTGATAGCATTGGTTGTAGAATTGTATCAATTGTGTCTGAGTTGTATTACTTTCTATATTCATTTTATGTAGCATTCTCACGATACTAGAGATTTGTGATAAAAGATGTAATGTGTATTTAATATTATCACAATTGATTATATATATTATCTTTGTTTAAATTTTTGTGGTGAAATATATTTTTAGTGTATGGTTTATTTCAAAAAAAAAATCACGTACTTCTATGTTTAACCCAACGGGGTTTTTACAAGGAGCAACATGAATAGTTTCCATCAATGGAAGAGAGGATGGATAGAGATTTAATAGGAATGAATGAAATAATTGAGTTTGATGTTCTATATTATTTATGAATTTTATAAATAAAGGAGTTGATAGATTGGGTGAACAACATGGAAATTTTTTTCAAATGGAGAACTATGAGATAAGACAAGAAGGTAAAGTTTGCATACACGACATTGAAAGGTCATGCAATGATTTGGTGGGATCACCTACAGAAATAAATATAAAAAAGGGTAAAGATATGATAAACTCATGGAAAATTATGGAGAAGAAGCTAAGGGAAATTTTTTTTTGTGTGAATTATGAACAAACCCTATATAAAATATTACCAAATTTGAGGTAGAAGGATCACAATATATAAGAGTATACAGATGAGTTTTAAAAGATTTCCATAGGAGTGGGTCATGATAAAATATAAGAATAGATAGACACAAGGTCTGTAAATAGTTTGAAGTTTTATATTCAATATGTTAAGCATGCATCAAATACTTTGCATGGAGGAAGCTTATCAATTAGCTTTGAAGGCAAAAAAAAAAAAGATAGAATTTCAGAAGAACATTTATTAGGCCAAGAAGAGAAAAAATCCATTAAATAAGGGGATGAGGTTGATCTAATACAAATAGAGGTGGGTTTAATACAACTAGAGGAGAATCATCATGTGGTGCAGAAAGAGAAGATTATGATAGACAAAGGTTTTAATCCCAACAAAGAAGAAGAGGATTTTAGATATGATAAATCTATGGTGGTGGCAAAGGATGGTTTCCAAATCACTATAAATATTATGTTTGTTACAGAAGTGGAAAAGAAAGATATAGAGCATTTGAGTTTTTATACTACCAAGATTAGGATATAAGGCAAGAGGATCTCCCAAGAGTGAATATAGTTGAAGTTGAATCAAAAGAGCAAAATACTAAAGTTTCAATAATATTTATTGAAGAAAATCTCATGATGAGAAAAATAATGATTTATCTAAGCATAGAACATGTGAAGAATAAAAAAAGGTGGTGACACATGGTTGTGAACAAATATCTTTCTAATAAGGTGTAAGATATGAAAAGAAATTATAGATGGTGGTAGTTTTGAAAATGTAGTTTCTAAGGACATTATTGAGAAAATAGGTTTGCAATATGAAAAGCATCCTAATCATTATTATATTTTATGGCTTAAGAAAAGGAATGAAGTTACAGTAGATACAAGGTGTTTAATAATGTTTCTATAGGTAAAACTTACAAGGATGAAATATGGTGTGATGTTTTACCAATGGATGCATGCCATGTGTTATTGGGAAGGCCATGGTAGTTTGATAGAAGAATAATTCAAGATGGAACAAAGAACATGTATAGTTTATGTAAAGGTGGTATGAAGGTATTTTTGTTACCTCTTAAATAAGAAGGGCATACTGAAATCATGTTGACTACAAAATATTTTATCTAAGATATGAAGATGACAAGTTGTTGTTATCTATTAGTAGTGAAGAAAAAAGACATATAAGTGGTACAAATACCAACAGAAGTAGTATTAGTGTTAAAAGAATATGTAAATGTTATACCTAATTAATTATTGTATGGTTTAACACTAAAGAGAGATATTCAACATCATATTGATTTGATTCTAGATTCAACTCTACCCAATCAAGCAACTTATAAGATGAGTCCAACAAAACATGCAAAATTGAATAAACATGTTACTAAATTGGTGAGGAAGGGTGTAGTAAGGGAGAGCATGAGTCCATGTGTAACACCAGTGTTTACAACTCAAAATAAAAATAGATGGTGGAGGATATGTGTATATAATAGAGCAATCAATAAATTTATAATTAAGTACAAGTTTTTTATACCTCATTTAGATAATATGATGGATGTTCTTACAGGAATAAAATATTTTACCAAAATTGATCTATGGAGTGGATAATATCAGATTTGGATTCATGAAGCATATGAATATAAAACAACATTCAACACTATATATGGTTTATATGAATGGATAGTGATGTCATTCAGATTATCTAATGCACCCAACACATTTATGAGGGTGCAGAACATAGTGTTATGATAATATAGTGGTAAGTTTATGTTGTTTTATTTTGATAATATTTTAAGATTAAGTAAGACTAAAGAATATCACTTAAAACATTTGAGAATGGTATTAGAATTGTTAATAAAAGATAAGATCTATGCGGATTTGAATAAGTGCAAGTTTATGCAGAATAATTTGATATTTTTATGATTTATAGTTTCAACAGATGGTGTAAGAATGAATAAAGAAAAAGGAAAGGCAATTTTTGAGTGGCCTATCCCAAAGAGAATAAAAGAGGTAAGAATTTTTCAAGGTTTAGCAACCTTTTATATAAATTTCATTAATAATTTTAGTAGTCTTGTTGCACCAATAATAAATTGTATGAGAGGAAAAGAATTTGCATGGACAAGGGAAACATCAAAAAGCTTTGAGTTATTAAAGATGGAAATAATAGAAAATATTATTTTAGCAATACCATATTTTAGCAAAGTTATTAAGGTTTATTGTGATGATTTTTTTGAGGGAATAAGTGTCGTGTTGAGTTAATAAAGGAAGCCAAAAACATTAAGAACAAAGTATTATACATATGATGTTAAATTTTATGCCATTGTAAAAGCATTAAGACATTAGAGGCATTACATGGTGCCTAGGGAGTTTATCCTATTTACTGATCATAAGGCTTTGAATTATGTGAAAAATCAAAAGAATTTAAATAGTATGCATGGAAAGTGGGTGTCTTTCTTGTAGGGTTATAATTTTGTGTTGAAACACAAATCAGGAAAATAGAATCAGGTAGTTGATACTTTGAGCAGGAGGGTAGGGTTGATAATTGTTATAGACCAAAATTTCACCCTAGATAATTTGAATAAAACTTCTCAATTTTAGGATAACATGGAAATATCTCTCTTCATAGATAAACTACTACAAGAGATAGATCTCTAGGTTTGAAAGGGTTAGCTCCCTTGATTTATCTTCTAGGCTCACATTACACTAAGATAATCATTATTGGGGGTGAAAAGGAAGGAGGGAGACATAAAATAAACCTATGATAATGAAGTGACACATAAAATATAATTCCACATAACACACTTACATCTGCACTAAGAAAGGTGACTACCAAAATTGACATTAAGTCTATGTCCTTCTAGCATAAGTATTTATCATAGAGGTAAATTGTTATGCCTATCTATAAGTGGGTGAAAATAAGGTATGATAATGGACACTACTAGTCCCTCTTACACTTCAAGACACACTTAAAAAACACATACACTTTATGAAACCTATTAAAAGAGATATCACACACAAAATATGTGAGAGCAAAATAAAAGCAAGGAGAACATCTTCATCAATTTTCAAACACATAAAACACTTAAAAACTTAGGCAAGATATTTTAGAGAATTAATTAACTTCATAAAAATTTATTAAAAGTAAAATGAGGTGTCAAAACTTACAAGGCTTTACCATAATAATTGTGGATATATTACAAAGCCAAAAATAATTGAATACATAGAACATAGGAGAGGAGAGAGAAATGAATCTCAAGGGTCATAAGGCCAAGAGTCAAACTTTGGAAACTAGTTAAAATGACATATAATGAAGGATAAAACATGATATGAAGGCCTTCTTGGACAATTGTCCATCTAATACATGAAATATTCCTCAAATTGGCATAGAGGCTCCTCATGTTCTTTCTTTGAAATGGCCTTAATGATGAGTCATCTACTTGAGTATCTAAAAATTCCATAGGAAGCCTTAAAACATATTATATGACATGAAAACATGTATATTAGATCAATGTAGGTAATATACACCTGTCAAACTGATGACTCACCCTTGTCACTTGTCATTCACTACCTGTAGTCATTCATCACTAGCCTTCTAGGTCTATCCTCACACCTATAACCTAAGTGACTTGTAGTTGCTCATGGAGATGAATTATATAGGATTTATGACACTTTTTCATAACCTCTCTACTTTCCACTCCATTAGGTAGTCCTCAATAGTTTCAAAGCCACACTTTTCACTCTCACACTTAGGTAGTGATTTTGCCTTCTCACTATTTGTTTAGATTGCCTACAATGAATGGTCAAAACAAAGATATATTAATGGAAATATATGGTGATATTTGAGTTTTATAATTTGGAACAAGTCCATAAAAACATCCCTCAATGGCTTTTACTTGTCTCTTATCCTCTATACCTATTAAATTTATCAAATCTTACAAGAAACACAATATTAAGTCTGTCTATACAAATGATAGTATAAAAAAATGGATGTCATGGATCTTGGAAGAGTGCTATACAAGTCCAAATTAGTTTCTAGGCCATTTATCCAACTTTATATTCATCTTCATTTATTTCTTGTCCAACAAGTTTGCACAAGGGATTTAGGAGGTTTTCCTTATTAATGATGATTCATAAAATATTGATGCTAAAACTCCAAAAAAATTCAAATGAAAAAAAGATAATGACCTGCCTCAACTATCCCCAACTCCTTGAGGCACCATGCACCCTATCCGTATAGATGTGAGTTAAATAAAATGGCCTCTTGAGCTCTTGACTGCGTCTGAATAGGTTTGAGATAGTTTTAGGCCAAATTGACTAATTTTGAATGGTTTCATAAAAACTAATGGATGTTAATAGCCTTAAAATATCCCTTTAAATTAATCATTAGGTTTATAATATTCTCATGGTCATATTTATGAGTGTAGGTACTTGTAGGGTTTAGGCCTAGTTCTAGGCCTAATAGGCTTAACTGTATTTTTATGTATATGACCAACATTGAGTGGTTAAAAAAGATTTATATGTTTATAAACATTTATTTTTATTAAATTAAACTATATACATCACCCTAAATCATTTAGGACTCCTAATTTCCTTATTTCTTCACTCATCTACTATGTCTGTAGGTTATCTTATTCATAGAGTGCCCTCTATCTAAGACAAAATAGATGGAATATTCATTATATATATAACCTAAAATATACTATGGGAAGTTATATTAGGTCATAATTATTATCTATACCAATTTTCATAACTTTATTATGCTTCAAGGGCCCTCAAACCTTCAAATTTCTAAAAATTGGCTCACTAGGTTTGATGGTTGTAGGCAAGGTTTACTTAACTATAGGTGATGTTCAAAACATAGTATTTGTTCTATTTATTTTATCCATGAAGGTTAAATGGAATTTATATCATAATTTTTATAATTTATTTAATATTTTCATTCATTTTAAACCTCTTCCCATCAATCATCTAGAATATTTCATTGCATGAGCTAGTTTGCAGACTATCTTCAACTGTAGGTAGCCACCCAAAAGTTACAAAATTAATTTAGATGTTAATGTTTATCTAAAGACCAGATGTAAGGGTGATGTTATCCTTTTGGGAGTGCTAATTCCATCTCATAACTTTTTTATATCAACTAAGATTTCCCTTTCACTAGCTTGGTTAATCTACAATCTAAGTGAAACTATAGGTGTCAATTCAGGGAGTTGTGAGATTCCTATAGGTGCTTGTTTCATGTTTGTGTAATGTATCCTACACCTTTAATCTATCATAAATTCATTAATGATCATTTTATACCTAGTTAATTTAATTCCTGAATATAAACCATGTAGTCATTATTTTCCATCAACACAATAAGTGTTACTGCAAGTTATAGGTTCATGTGGCCTTTTGGCACTATGCTTATTGAATTGAAAGTCCATTAATCTTCATTCTCTCTTAATAAAAAAACTTCATCTCATGTTTAGGAATAACATATCCATATATATTATTCCTTGTTAAATAGGGAATTAGATGGAAACTTGGAAATGGCTGGCATATTAAATTCTGGGATGATATCTGGTTAAAGGACAAGGCTCTCATCACATAAGGAAGCTATGGAGAGATTGATGACTTGGATACCTAATTTTTTGGAGATAGGGTCAATGATTATATGGAAAATAAATTTGGGATGAGGAGTTGGAAAAATCTATTGGACTACTGTGATCACCATCCTGAGCTTTTCCCTAGAGTAAGGGAGATCCAACAGTGTGTTCAGGAGATTAAAATCCCTCTCTTCTCTCAGGAGGATGAACAATACTGGTGGCTAGATAAGAATGGATCATTCTCTATCAAATCTACTTACCATCTACTCATTCCTAAAGCTTAGAATAAAGATTTATGGAAGAAGGTTTTGAATCATAAACTTATTCCAAAAATTAACATGTTCTGGTGGGCTACTGCTCATAACAAAATCCTAACTTAGGATAACCTTCAAAAGAGAGGGTTTACACTGGTTAACAAATGTTTCTTGT
Source organism: Torreya grandis (assembly GCA_037957365.1). Classification (NCBI taxonomy): domain Eukaryota; kingdom Viridiplantae; phylum Streptophyta; class Pinopsida; order Cupressales; family Taxaceae; genus Torreya; species Torreya grandis. The sequence continues at coordinate 3,756,746 of JARHVA010000225.1, read as the reverse complement.
GTGGTTCAAAAGATGAATTAGTTTCACATCTCTTCATCCACTATGGATTTGCCTAGGAATTATGGGGCATAATACTTAACAACTTTGGTATTGAATGGGTCTGTAATTTTGACCTTAAAGAAGTAATTCTCAGCTAGAATCTAACCTTCACACATCCCTGGCTTATGGAATTATGGAAGAAAACTCTGCCATGTTTGAGCTAGACTTTATGGAAAGAGCTCAACCATAGAATTTTTAGGGACACTGCTAGAAATGCATCTCAAGTGTTTAACTCCTTTTTTAAGATTATTATGGAAAGTGTCACAACATCTCATATTCATGTTGCGGAGAAACCCCTATCTCAAATTGAAAACCAAATTGTAGCCAAATGGAAGGTTTTAAACTAGATCCCTGGGTATAATAACTCTAAAATGCTATAGAGACTAAATACTAAATGGATCCCCCCAAAGCCTAACTTGATGAAATTAAACTTTGATGGGGCTTCCAAGTCAGATGGTAAAGCTAGCAGAGGAGGAATTATAAGGAATGATAAAGGATGGATGTCTGCTATCTATGCTAGTGGAATTGGATGCTAGAGTAACAACTATGCTGAATAAATAACTCTACTATGGGGGTTAAAGTTAGCTATATCCCTAGGAATAAGGAACTTAAGTATACAAGGAGACTTGAAAATGGTCATAGATGCCATTAATAAAGCATCAAATGTGGGAATTAAGCTAAAATACATCATTACTGATATCCGATTTCTTTTTCAAAAGTTTCCCAGAGTTGAGATTTCCCATACTTACAGAGAGGGAAACAGGGTCGTTGATGCTTGTGCCAACCTTGGTCAGCAATTTTCAGGTTGGAGGGTGTGGCGACAAGGTGTTCATATTCCCTTAAACATTAGGGAGATTATTCAAAAGGAGATGACTTGTCAAGAATGAGGCACATTGATGACAAGGATAGCTCATGGAAGTGGTCCACGTAGAGAGGGCCACTGGGGATCTCAGAACTCGATAACCTTGGTACTTTTCTGGCAATCATTCATAATTCATTATATCATGAGGTTGACGCACATGAGTCTCATCATGAAAATAAATGGGAAATAATTTCCAAGCATGGGAGTAGACAACTTCATCTTTCCAGGGTATTTTGAATAATGAGCCATCACATCTTCATTATGCATAAACAGAAACAAGGGTTAACAACCAATTCAAAGCTAAAGGCAAAACTTAGGAACTCCACGGTTTGGGTCTACAATTAAAAAATGGGGGGAGACCGTATTCGAACTGAACCTATCTCTTATTATGAATTCAAGGATAATCCTCTAGTTTGGCATTATTATAAAGAAAGGGGTATCAACCCATATCTGGAAAGGCTTAATGGTTGTGATGAAAACTTGTCCGAGTAGTTTGCGAGATCTTGGTTAAATAGATGGGTCATGGTGGGTGGAATTAGTTTTGAAATCTCTAAAAAGGTGATTTCTATGGCCCTAGGAATGACCATGTAGGGTATAAAACTTTAAAAGAAAACCAAAATTATGGATCTGGCTAGCCATAAACTATTTCTGGGTGAGGGAGAAGAACTCATCCCATATCAAGGAGGATTCAAGCGTGCTAAACTTCTGGAGCCATGGGATGGAGTGTGCTTCATTCTCATTAATTACTTCACACTCGAAGGGTGATTTACCAGGTTCTACAATTACCACCTTCCTTTATTAAATCACTTTAGGCACAATGTTATTATTAGTTTTCCTTTTTACCTGCTCTCCTCTTTGGAACACTCTGTCCTGAGGGTGAGAGCTAAAATGGCTAAGAAGCTGGATATGAACCCTATTCCCCTACACCAGGGGCTAATTTTTAGCTTATAAAACTTTCACCATGCCCTAGAGCCATCCAAGACTATCAGAGTTGATAGTGGAGACATTCCTTCCAACCCGGTGTCTGGCAATGTTATTGATGAGTCTTATTTTTCCCTTGCTCCTACCAAAACAAAAGATGTTTCTTTCTCCACCCCTGAAGAGACCCTTGTTGATACCCTCGGCTCCTTTTCAAGCAAGAAGGGTAAGAAGATAAAGGTTGATGAAGAGGATGAGAATATTAAAGAGACCATGGAGGGGACCCACAAAAATTTGGGTAGGGCCACGGGGGGCCAAGGTGGTAAATCTCACAAGTCTTCCAAAATTAATAAGGATTATCCTCTAGAGTGCAAAGGTTAGGGTAGATTATTGGTAAACCCACCCCAAAGGCCAAACTGATTGATTAATCAGAAAGTGATTCGAAAGAAGCAACCTAGGAGGAAGAGTCCAAGGAGCTAGAAATCTAGGAAATTTTGAAGGACACTGGAGGGAAGCAGGATACTAGGGATTTTGAGGTTGCTGAGGAGCATGGTGCTAACACTATGGAAATTGCTGACAATAAGGGGAAAATGTATGTTGAGGAAGCTGGTGAGGATACTAAGAATGAGACTGATTGGAAAGCTAAAATGGGGGCCCTGAAGGATCGTATGCAGAGGCTGGAGCAAAATTTTGCCAAAGGACTCCAGAATACAATTCTGTTGAACATGTCTATGCTGAAAGAGGTGGGTAATACTGGGCATGTTGACAACGTGGAGAAACTGAGAAACTTAATGATCTTCTCAAATCAATGGTTATGTAAGGAGAGTCCTCTCTGACTTTGGTCTTTTCATTTCTTGTGTTTTGTTTTTGTGTTTGTTGTTTCTCAGCTAGTGTTGTTGTCTCTCTAAAGGTATATTTTGTTTGATTGCCTTCTTATCTTTTTTGTTTGTAAAGGTTTCAACCCCTAGTTTGCTGCCTTACCTTATCAAAAACATATCCATATATATTTCAATAATTATTTTATTGAACTTGATTATACCTCATCATCTCTTACCCATAGATGACATTTTATAAGAGCAAAACCTCATTTAAAAAAGTTAAGGCAAGTTAGCGCATTTGCAACATTTCTCAGCTTTGGTTGACTCCAAGTTTTGAATTTATTGCAGAATCAACACTATGAGCCATGGATGACTTTAAAACTTCCATTCAAGTTTTGTAAATGTGCATAACCTATTTTTGGGGTTTTGGATGGTCTTTATATTGTCTATACATGCCTATAGATAGCTATAGTTGACTGTGTATATTGGAACTCTGACCAATCCTAAATTATTGTCTAAGAAACTCACCTAAATCAACCTCCAAGTCCTTAAATGTATATATTACATGGATAAACTATAGTATATGGTATAAGAGGAGAGAAACAATTATACTACCTTTATTTGATGTCACTTACAGAATACAAACACTACTATTTGATGAAAACACTATCTACAGACTTTAATGGTTGTCTCTTCTAGCATAATGAGATTTGTCTGCTAATCTCCTCACCTTCACATGTAAAAAAATAGTTATAAATAATAGGAAATGAGTGTACATTCTATGCAATATCATGTTCACTATTTGATTAACATAGACCAAAAAGAACTATTGATAAACCCGAATCCATTAGGGATGTGTAAACTATTTGAAGTCATCAACAATATTAGTGATTTTTCATAGAGCATAATACATCAAACCATAAAATATTGACATGGAATGATATATCATTAGGAGTAATAACATCCACCAAGTGCACTCAGCTGAACTCTCTTCCTCCTATCCACAGTGAAGGAAAACCATTGACTTGTTTGACCTTGTTCAAGAGAGAAATAAGAGAGAAGAACCATATTTGCTTAATTTTGGGCCTATAAAAGCTTCCTAAGACTAAAATTGACTTTTTGACATCTAGATAGACCCTCCTAAAGTGACCACACATGCTAAGGCTATCATGAATTTGTATAACTAACTAAAAATGACATGTTTTATAGTTAAACGCCTTTGTATGTTAAACCTATAGTTGTCAGTTTTCAAACTATCATCTGACATCTAGATGACATGTGGGACATTATCATACATTTTGACACATCTATCCTAAGTGTAAAATTGTATAATTCACCTAGAGTGACAAAAAGGTGACATAAAGGAATATTAAGATAATGGCAGAAATGACCAAGGTTTAAAACAAATTAAGTGACTTTTATGACCATGCTATGACTTAGAAAAACCCTATATAAAGTTTATCTATATAGGGGGTTAACTAAATTTTACCTAAAGTCAAATTTAGTCAACATTTTTATGTACACTAGAGATCGTATTAATCTTCACCATAGTAGTCAATATAACTACTGTGGTGAGTAAAGTAGTTAGATTTGAATTTATCAGGGAAGTATATGATATTGATCTAAATTTTGGAAAGATAATTGAGCAATGAAGGAATCCATTGACATATGTGACAAGTAATGTTTATGATGAGTTCTTATGCAGGATGGTTATTTATTCAAAGAGAAGTAATTATGTATTCTAATTGGGTCTTTAAGAGACAATATAATAAGAGAATTGCATAGTGGTGGTTTAGTTGGATATTTTGGTAAGACAAAGATAATAGATTTGGTGGAGAAGTATTTTTATCAAAATATGAAGAGAGATATGACAATATGTGTTTCAAGGTGCAGGATAAGTCACCTGGCAAAAGGACATGCACAAAATATAGGGTTTTACATGCCATTACCAATTCCAAAGGACCATGGATAGATTTTAGTATGAATTTTGTGTTAGTATTACCAAACATACATAAACGTAATGATTCATTTTTTGTTGTTGTATACATGTTTTCTAAGATGGTTAATTTTATTACATATAAGAATACCAATGATGCCATTAGAGTTGTAAATTTTTTTTTAAGGATATGATGATATTGCATGGTGTTCTAAAAACCATTACATCATATAGGGACATGAAATATCTAAGTCATTTTTGGAGGAATATGGGAACCAAGCTACAATTTAGTAGTGTGTACCACCCACAAACATATGGATAGACATATGTTTTGGGTATTGATAAGATACAAAAAAGGGTAAATATCCCTATTAAAAAATGCCCTAGGGGTAGAAAAATAGGCCAATAGCCACAAACAATAGAGTAATATCAAACAAATAATAGACTAATAGAAAATCATAAAAAGACCAAAACCTAGACACAACATACAACAACAAGACTAGTTAAGTAGAGCTTTCTAATCTTAATTGAGAAAACCCAAGAGTTCCTCTTTGTTAGAAGCCTTACCTTCCTTATTCATTTCCTCTCCTAAAACAACCTACATGATAGACATAGAATTAGTAGCTTGATGGATGAATTTCACACACAAGGTGGTCAACACTTTCATTTTGTTCTCAAGAGAACACAACCCATTATTTACCTCCTCTAAATCCTTTTTAATTTGAATAAAATTTTCAAATTTTTTATCTTTGATAGATTATTTCTTAGGAGTATCCATGGACTCAATATCCTCATTATCAGAGTCAATAAAGGAGTTATTTAACTCCTCAAATTAGTTAGTGCCCTCCTTTTCCCCTTGTTGGTTAGTAGTGGATTTGAACTTTATGATCTCCACTTCATCATTCAACATTGGGGTTTTATCACTTGACAATAGACTAGATCTCCTAATCCTTAGCCTCCAAATAGTGTTCCCCTATAATTCATTGCCAATATCTTTATCAACATCCTCTTCCCCTTTCTCCTAGAGCTTAGAATGCTCCTTATCCATAGCCAATTTTAATTGCTTCTCATCCAAAATTATTAGCTTTTGTCTTACCTAACTTTTTGGGCATAGATTTTTCTTGAGTGTCTCCTTTCCTCTTTTTATCACCCAAGTGTGAAGGGTTGTTCTTCAGTTTACACAACCCCTCGACAACCACTTTTTATGACTAGCTGGGGGATCTAGTTATAGTACCCTCAAGAATAAAAAAAGTGGTTTCCTATATAAAAATGGACTTGAAGCCTTTCTTTGTATGAGGTCAACAAATTAGGGTAATAGTGACTAGATCCTTAGGCTTAAGGGAAGATTTGAAGGGGCCTAAAGAATCTTTCACAATAAGGATAGAGGCCTTATTTTTAAAAGGGATACCAAACTTGACACTCAAAGGAATGTAATCATTTGATTCACTATCATGGGCCTCATCAACTAGATGTGATTTAATGGGTTTAGGCAGGCAAAGTGCTAGGTGGAAATGATAGAGATGAAAAATTAGGCCTTGGTGGAGCGAGATGGTAGTGATAGCAGGGTTGTTTTCATGTACATTTTTAGCAATTTTGATAGAGGACTCAAGTGATGACAAAAGGTAGAATGGAAAATTAACAAGAAACTTATGATGAAAATGGTTTAATAGAGTAAAGTGTAATGATATAAACACTTAAATCTGCCCTCCAAGGTAATGCATTTCATAACAATAAAATAGACCTTGTCTTAAGGGTTGATGAGCCTCTCCCTTTTAAAGCCACCTTGCAGTCATACTGATGACTCACCTTATTTTAAGAATCTTTTCATGCCTTCAAGGTCTTGGACTTTAGTTTATTTATTCAATTTTTTCCCTCATATTATAGACCCATATATTTTTTAATAGTATCTTTACTAACTTTGAATTGAATTCCACCAACCCAAACCTTACGATACACATCCCAATATATAAAAATTGGGTTGAAATATTTTCATCAAAGCCATTGAAATATTCCAAGAGTGGTGAAATGCCTCCCTAATAAAAAATTCTCCATAGCATGGTGTCTACTTTAGACTCAGCATAGGACAAAGGCTCAATTCAAACCTTGTCTCCACCCATGGTTAAGATCTTCCCAATATTGATGAGAGGATTACTCAAAGCAAATTTCAATACCCAAGGATAATGTGGTTTGATGCAGAAAAGTACAAAAATAATGGTGTGGCTATCATCATTTAACCAAAACTTATGACTACTTGAATACCTGAGCTCATCCTTAAAATCATTCATGCTAATCAAGTAATAATTGAGGGTAGTAAAGCTTGTGTAGGTTATCAATTAGAGAATGTACCATCAAGAATTGGGGCTACCTCATGTGAAATTTAGGTAAATGTCTCAAGCTTTCACTGATATGACCTTTGTTAATGTGGCACTTCCCATCTATTAAAGTGTACTCATTCATCATCTTACACATATTTATTACCACACCTATTCACCCCTCTAGGTGGAAAATGTTTATCATGGAACCTCCAATTAGAATATATATTAAAATATATTCTAAACAATATTTTTTTATAGGTCATTGTATCGAATGAGGTTGGGCTTCCAATTGGAGGTGATATCTAACATTGGTAGGTAGATTATTTAGGTTCCTCCAACACCTTAGAGGGAAAATATTGATTCCAAAATTGGCCATTGCATCCAACACTTGGCTTCCCTCTCTATAGATATGCTTAACCTCAAATCTCTCAAAACTAAGAAGGAGTTTCTTTATATCTTATATTATGTCATCAATATTTCAGCCCACCCTAGATTTCTCTTTAACAACATCAATGATAAGTTTGGAATCACCTTTGATTAAGAGGTTTTTAATTCCAATGGAAAGAGCCACCTTGAAACACCAAAGGAGGGCCATAGCTTCAACAAATTTATTAGATTTGTTTCCCATTCCACTAGTATAGGCCACTACAAGCTCTCCATTATTAGATCTCAGTACACCATCCCCACTTGCCTAACCTAGATTACCTTTGGTAACTCCATCAAAATTAAGATTCATCCATCCAACATAAAGGGGATCCCATTTGGTAGAATCACAATAAATCCTCCTAGAGTCATCAATTCTACAAATATGGGTCAAGACACTCCACTAATTTATGATGCTTTCTTCTAGCTTGTTAGGAGGAAATTATATAGCTTTCAAAGTGTTGCAAGAGATATTTTTCTAAAGTAGTTTAAAAAAAATATAGAAGACCTCCTTGGGATATTTAGCTTTATCTCTAAATAACCTATTGTTACATTCCTTCTAGAGTTCCCAAGTCAGGATGGGGGGAATTTGAGCGCATATCTCTTTGCATAAAGGGTGGAAAAAGGGAGAAAATAGCCTCTAATGACATCTGAGAGGTCATGATTCATGCTTTAGAATACTCCTAGTTTATACAAAGCAAAGATCCACACCTCCCAAGAGAACTCACAATGCAACAAGAGGTGGAAAACTAATTCTTCCTCTTTTTTACATAGTTTCTAATAGTTAGGAATTTGGAAGCCTCTGATACAGAGATTATCCATAGCAAGGATCTTATTATGAGTGGCCAGCCACCAAAAATGATTGATTTTGGGAATAAGGTTGTGATTTTAGACCCTTCTCCAAAAGTTTGAGTCCTCATTGAACTTAAGGAGCATATTATAAGCTGATCTAATTGTATAAACTCCCATTTATCCTATGTTCAAAATAATTTTCCCTTGATGGGAATATAGGAATTCTAAAATCTTGGAGGAGCTATAATTCCTCAATAATCGAGAGAAGGTCACTCTATTCTTGATAGTAGTCTAACAACTATTTCCAGTCACTATTTCTAGGTAAAAGATAATTAGTAGCTAATCTGCCAAAGTGAGTAATGGATATGTCAGTAAGTCTTTGGAAATTTTGTATCTTATAAAGAGGGATGCCCTTCAACTAGATATCTTCCCAAAATTTGATGTTTCTACCATCCCCCATTTTATACTTAATTCCCTACTGCAGTAAGGTTTTGCTTTTTATAACATTGTTCTAAATCACTGAACCTCTAGGGATACTAGTGGTATAGAGGAAAACATCAGGTTTATTATTAGATAGTTACTTTTTTCTCATAATAATACCCCACTCCTTGATGCTACACATGAAATTCCACCCAATTTTAGCCAAGAAGGCTTTGTTGGTCATGTGAAGTTTTCTAATTCCCAGACCTTGTAATTTTGGTTTGAAAACTTTATCCCAACTGACCGGGGCAATTCTCTTTTTCTCTTCCACCCCAATCCATAGTAAATTTATCTAAATTATTTAAAATTTATCCAAAATATATTTGGGGATTCTGAAGAGGGAAAGGAAATAAAAAGGAATTCCCTAAAGGGATGCCTTCAGAAGTTGATATTTTCTAGCTTGACTCAATAGCTTTCCTTTCCACCCTGTCAACTTCTTTTAAATTATTTCAAGGATAGAATTATAGTATAAGGGGGGAATATCTTTAAAAACTAAGGGTAGACTAAGTTAAGTAATTTGGATCTCACCACTTGAACAACCAAGTATCCCCATGATTTTTTTTTAAGGTCTAAATAGGTGTTGAAAAAAACAAACTAGGCTCTTATCATAGTTGATACATTAGCCAAAAGGATCCTCATAATCCTTGAGAACCTTCATGAATTTCTTAGATTTCACTTCCAAGGTATCTCTAAAAATGATAGTGTCATCAACAAATTATTGGATTGCAGTAGGATCCACTATTGAAGTAAGTTTAATACCTTTGATTTCCTAGGATCCCAACAACTTCATAAGACTTCTGCTAAGAACCTTAGCCATAAGAATGAATAGGTAGGGGGACAATGGGATACCTTGCCTAAGACCCCTTCCTACATTTAATAATCCCCTAGAAACCCCATTAAAAAGGAAAGAGTACTTGATGGTGGTGAAACAGGTTTTGATGAGCTACATTACTCTATCTTAAAACCCCATTTTCTCAAGGATTTTGAAAAAAAAATCCAATCCACTCTGTCATAAGCCGTAAAGATGTCCAATTTGAAGACCATCCAAAGAAAGTTCTTTTTCTCCATTGAATGAATGTATTCATAAGTGGATATATCAGCATCCAAAATTTATCTACCTGGTACAAACCCCTTCTGGCTATTATTGATCAAATGATCTAAGATCGATCGTAGTCTACAAACCAAAATCTTAGAAAATATCTTGTAGACAATATTACAAAGGCTAATGAGCCTAAGTCCCACATATAAATATGATCCATTTTCTTAGGAATAAACACTACAAATGTGAGATTAAATTGTTTTAAAAAATTTATAGACTTAAAGAAATAAGTAGGTGCCCTAGTAACATCGTGCCCCACAATCTCCCAGTACTCTTGGAAAAAGGCCAGAGGGAAACCATTTAGGCTTGGGGCCTTAAAAATACCCATAAAAAAGAGGCAAGATTTAACCTCCTCTTATATCAAAGGGCTTGTTAGGAGGTTATTATCTTCAACATTCATTTGGGTAGGGATAATGTCAATTAACTCTTGTTTCTCCATTCTATCCTGAACAACAAGGAAATTCTAAAAGTAGTTGACAACAACCTACCCCATTTGAATATCTGACTAGACCAAAGATACATTCGCATCCATTAACTTGTTAATGTTGTTTCTCTTCATATGCCTCATGGTAGATTTATGGAAGAAGGTGGTATTCTTATCCCCTTCCTTGAGCCATTACACTCTAGATTTCTACTTCCAAAAGATTTACTCCTTTTTCAGTAAATCACTCCATTCCTTCCTCAGAGAATCCTCTTGATGCACCATGTTAGGAGTGATGTCTCCATTGGCCGTCTATAGTTGAATATTAGCAAGGTTGGCATATAGATGTTTTAAATAGGAGCTTCATAAATTTGTTGAGATGTATAGTTGGAGAGATACCCAAGTAATGAGAATTGGCTTTACCACAAACTAAGTTTGCATCTAATAGTTCAATGAATAGTTCAATACAAAAATTAGAATTTCATATTGTTTTTAGTATAAATATTATGAGTGTTATAGATTTGGTAAAAATAACAATTGAAAAATGAGTTAGTGATGATGTAGAAGCATTTGCAGAACATATATAATAGTTACAAGAAGAAGTAAGAAGAAAGTTGGAAGAAATTAATGATAAGTATTAATCATCATATGATATCATAAGAAGGTCAATAATATTTTAATAAGTATATTTAGTGATGGTTTACTTGAGGGAAGAGATATATTTGAAAGGCACATATAAAAAAAATTGGACCATGCAAAATTGTGAATAAAATCAATGACAATGCTTATGAGGTAACTTTACCACATAATTTTGATATCTCTCTAGTATTTAATGTTTCATATTTATATAATTTACATGTATAATATTTTTAAGGTGAAAAATATTAATAATTATATTGGTAGCAATAGGTGCCAAAAAATAAGAAAGAAAAGATAGTGTAGGTTCTAGATAATAAGATAGTAAACACAAGGTAAGGAAGTTATGACAAGTATTTGGTATATTGGGAAGGATTGAAATAGAAATAAAACACATGGATTACATAATGGTATCTAAAGAATATTTATAAGAACAAATGGTACTAGTACAATCAGAGCAACTCACAGGAGATGAGTTGTTTTCAACTAGATGAGAATGATGCAAAAAAAGAGGCCAAACTTCTAGATGCCATAACTTTTGATCCGTAGCTCTATTTGAGTCCATATTCATGCAAAAATAACCACATTAAAAAATTCAATTCAAAAATAACCTAAAATATCTAATTATATATATATTTGATGTTTTTTGGAGGCCATACGTGACCATCTGAGGGTCCAAAATTATAGTTTAATAGTTTTTTGATGTTTCTTTTTTTAGAAATTGTATCTTTTTGTAATCTGACTTGAAATTTATTTGATATTAATATGATAGGCTAATTAATTATTTAGTTTATTTTTTATTTTTATTTTAAGAGTTTCATGCACTTTCATTCAAAACTTATTAGAAATAATAGGTCAAGTTTTATTATTTTTTAGAGTTCCAAATTTTGCACGTCAACTCTAATTCCAAGTTGAGGCTTATTTATGCATGGTTTTTAATTATTTGAATGATTAAATATGAATAAATATAGGTTATTATTTTATAATTTTTATCTATTGTCATTTTATTGTTTTTATAGTATTTGGATTCATTAAGTAATTGGTATCTTATTTTTCTTTGTTTTCTCTTGTGTGTTGACTCAAGATATATGTTTGAATGTTCTCATGATATATTAAATCAAGTAATTATAATCAAATTAGGCCACCTAATGATGGAATCATATTAATTTGACTTATCCCCCTTCCTTAATAAGTAAAATACGTAAATTATTTCATAAACCACATTTTATCTTAAGCTTACTCTAATGTGTTTGGATTCCACTTCCTAGGGAGGTTTTGTGGTGTGATGTAGATGGAATTAAATGAATTGCATAATAAATATGTGTCACACATCATTTTCACATTTATAAATAAAAATAATTAAACCAAAAATAAATTATAGTAAATAAACAAATATCACTAAATTAAGTTAACAAGAAAAAAATTTAAAAATTACAATAGATTTGGGATAAAAAAATTGACATGACATTTTTGTAGCAGAGCATGGATTCAACACTAGGAACACTGGTAAAATAAGTATGGTTGATTTACCCTATACAACAAACATATAATAAAATGTGTACTTTTAGTTTCATTAGTATGATTCATGAGACTTTTCTACATAGAGGAAGTATAATAGATGAGATTGATAAGTGGTCAAACAAAGAAAACTTGAATAATTCTATGAGACACTAATTTAGAACTTGGTGCTATGTGAATAATGACCACTTATTGTACTAAATTGACATCATCAGTGGTATATGGTTGTCAATGATGTGATTAGGTATGACATATGTACACTAGTTTGGATGATGAAACTATTTTGAAGCTTGTGTTTTATTAGTGAACATGTGCTATCATATTGTGATGTGTGTGTACACATTATCAATAACCAATTTTAATAATGTATTTTGAGCTAAATATATCTATCATTAACCCTAGTGGCTTATACTATACAAGTGTAATTATAGCATGTTTTTTAATCCACTGTATCATTTTTATATGTACTAAATGTCTTAATCAATTCATCCCCTCTAAATAAACAACATTATTGTATGACTATAGTGTGTATTGTTGTGGGTATATTTGCATGGATTTGGGGGATAATTCTGTAGACATACCCCATAACACATATGTGTTATTCACACAATGAATACATATTATGTGAATAACACATACATGTTATGTGATTAATGTGTATGCATTATTTAAAACATGGCTTAGTAATTATTGATTCATAACACCTACATTTTATATAATAACATGTATGCATTATAGTAATGCTTATGAATTATGGTAATACATATGCATTACCATAATGTGTATGCATTATGACTATTTTTTAAGAAACCCACGACCTCCCTAATTTGTCAATTATCATTTTTACATGTGTTAAGTCATTATATGATCACCTTCTCCTTAATAAGGCCTTAATACTCACCATATTCCATTGTAAATCTCAACACATCTCAAACTTCATGATGTCTCCACATATATGGGTAAGTGATAAAAAAATACACTTATTAAAATTTTATTTTACTAGTTTTTTAATTTTGTACATTATTTAATTTATAAATTAATTGTTTTAAATAGACCAATCTACTATGAGAGACCATAACCATCCTCCTAACCCTGCACCTAAACCTGATAATATTGTACCTAACCCTCCTAATATTTTGACTAACCCTCCACCTAACCCTCCTAAAATCACACAAGATCCCCTAGGTAGACAAGAGGATCTAGATTCACACATTAAGAAAACAAAATTGGAATTGAGCAAGAAATCAGGAGAATGAGGGATCCCACATCACCAACATCCACTGCACCTATCTAACCAATAACATAAAGCCATTATTGGGTTAAGTTGACTTGATAATGAGTCAAATTTATAAATGGGCATCTTATTGGGATAGTTGTAGGAATTATTATGTTGATAAATTTTTAGCACTTGACATCAAAAACAAATAAATATCAATATCTGACATTTATGCATTATTCATTATCCCGACCAATAATAAACCATTTATAATAATTGCTAAATGTTTCCCAATCCATAGATGCCAACACAATTTGATCAAAGCCAATTTCTTGGATTGATGGTGGATGGTGTTTGATTATCCTCTATGTAAAAACCATGAGGTCCCATTGTATTTTTTAAATAAACTTTACTTTGAGTTTATCCTTAATGAGATTTTAAATTATTTTGATTATAGTGAGTTTTAAGGCTAAGGAAAAGGCTTTACATAGGATCGACCAGGTGCACATCATGCACTTAATCAACATACAAGATCCCCACCCAAAATCCACTTCATCATGAGATCCCCTCTGGGGTGAAGGAGGTCATGGAGATCAACATTCTGCATGAGTTTAGTTCTCTTATTGATATACTCCTTCAACATACAAGAAGGATTTCAATGACTGATGCTAGAGATACACCATGTAGTGTGCATAACTGACCCCATTCTTGTATATATTATGGATCTATATGTATTGAACCTTCTAATGATGATGAAACTAATGGTTTAGAGGGGTTAGATGATATACTCTTGAGTGAAGAGTTTTTGTCATGCACATTTGGTGTGAATTTATTAGACACTACATGGATGTAGGTATATTTTATATAAATGTCATGTCAAATTTTAGCTATATTTGAAAATTTAAACTCTAACAATTAATTTACATAGAAAATGAATTGTGTGTGTGTTCCAAGAGGAGATGATTCCTTCATTATCATAGTCTAGGTTTGTAGGATTAGATATTATGCATCCATTATTTACATATACAAATCCATCTATTCGACCATCCAATACTATATATGTTTGTGTTAGCATGACAAATTTTACTTATATAGAGGTAAAAATTTTAGTACATCTTAAACTCTTGGTTTAATAAATGAGAAAAAAATTCCATATATAATTGATACTGAATAAAAAACTAAGTGAGACCTTGTTTTTTAGTTGATATCTAGGGAATACACTCCACCATCACTATGAATGGAGATAGACATAGGCATTGTTATAGCAATGTCATCTACACTAAATTGTAAAATAATTTTTTTAAATAATTTTACTACATACTTTCTTGAAAAATATAACTAATGTGAATGTATTATGTATGCATGATCATCCCATGACATATGATAGTCCAATACATATGGTTATTAGGAAAACATCTCATATTTCATCTTCATTTTAGATGCTAATTCATATAGCTCAACCTACCATTGACCCAATCAAGCATCAAAATTAGTTTGAGCGGGACCACAAGATTGCAATAAGTACATGTTTAAATGTTTTTTATTCTATTTTAAATTAAATTTATTAATTTGGTTTCATACGTATTTTATGTTAATTTTATAATAATACTTATATTCGAATAGGTTCATCTACAAATGATTTATGAGCATAGGACCTGTAGTTGAACCTTGGAGCAATCCAAGGCATTGGAGGGATATCCATATACCAACATGACATCCCAGGGAGGGTCTTCTTAAAGGAAGGAAAAGAGAGGGAGGTTATTTGATGATTATCTCATGTCTTAGATGATATACTTTTTATATGCATATATGTCAATGTACACATTTTTTGTATGCCTATATGGCAATCTATGTATTATTGACATTGTACATGTGCCTATATGGCATTCGCCTAACATTCTATAAAATTTTTATTTTTTAACCCTTTATGGATTTTATTATTATTTATGATAAATGAAGTTTTATAACTTCCATTATCAACAATGAATTGTAATGTTTGACCATTGATCCACATTTGATAATATTAGGTGATTTGAACAATGAAGTATAATTATAAAATTATAGGACTTAAAAAGAGTTGAACAATGTTATTAATAGAAATATTTTTGTATCAATAATGTAGAAACCTCATTTTTTTAATCCATGTGCACTATTTTAATGTTGATATGGCATATCAAGGAAAATAGGGTCTCCTAATAGTAAAACATTCACTAGGATGGGTCCCTCACTCTCCTTAGTATTAACTTGGAAAAATTCCACCATCAACTCAATATTTATAAGGATGGGATCAAATTTCACATTAATAATAACCCAATTAGTCAATTCTTATGTATAAATATCAAGCTAATTATGTATCTCCATATCAATAGAAATAGTATGGTGGGTATTCTAATAAACAATAGTGATGAAGATCACCCCAAAGATAGAGAGGTTATCTTGGCAGCTACTAAAGTCACAAGAAATGGAACATATATTATAGATATTCAATCACTTTTTATTTGTGTGGGTAGGTAATCCTTAACTTGTAATGCATTTGAATTATTATAGAGTCAAAGGATATAACATGATATGAAGGATTGTCCAATGCTATAAAATGATAGGAACTATAATATGGTGTGTAATGTGAATAAGGTAATCACTCACCTAAAATATAAATATTTTAGATCTATGTTATCATCTAAAAATAATACAGGTAAAAATGTATCCCACCTTTAGAGATGCCTATATAAATTCCCATCTAGCAGGTGTATGAGGACAAATATTTAGATCCTATGAGAGAGAATATCTTGATGAATCAAGTAGCCCATTATTTTCATTAATCCAAAATAAAAATACTAGTGAAGGATATCCTATGACTATTGAGGCCCTGATGTATGAGAAAATAGTGTGAATAATGTGATTGGAATGGGTATTCACAACTCTAACAAGCCTCTTAAAACTAGTAATTTTTTTCATAATGAATATATTTCTTAAAATATCACAAATTTATTGTATAATCTACTAGAATGTAAAAATAAAATGTATAAAATATCATAATGAATTATCTAGTATGTAAATACTATGAAGTCATTGGATGTGGATACAAGGATGGATATCAAACTCATAATCAATGAAGTCCATAATGTAATATTTTTCTTTGGAAACACTATAAATATGATTCCCATAACCACTTGGGATGGATATCAAACTCATAATCAATGAAGTCCCTAATGTAATATTTTTCTTTGAAAACACTATAAATATGATTCCCATAACTACTTGGGAAGCCATTTGAAGGCCACCTCTAAGCTATAGTCCTATCACATTGAGTTTTAAATATTATGGTCTTACTGAGCTTATTGAAAGGATTGAAGATGTAGAAATAAAATTAGATGGCCTAATTTTGTGTGGGGAATTTTAGGTTATTTAACATTAATATTGATGAGATTTTCTACCCTAATCTAATTTAGAATAAATAAGATTATGATGATCACATGACCATCAATACAATGGAAACATGGATAAAATCACATCAAGGTGATATTTTTCTTGTCATACCTTTGAAAATTTCTAAGAATAATCCATAACTAATACCAAAATAACCTTATATTCCATATGTACATATGGAAGATATTTGATTTAAAGTTAATATAGATCTTAAGATATAATATTTGTGAGGAAAAACCTTTCTTTATGTATCATAACCTGCACAAGAAGCTCTCATATTGTAGAGGAAACATATACAATGGGTTATACAATTAAAATATCTTAGATAGCCCCTTAGTTCTAGAATATGGGAATGTGCAAGTCACCTTCTATGTGATCACCCACATAGTTATAGTTTCAAAATAGTTATCATTTGGGTGCGACATATCTTGATTATATTAAGTGCATAAGTGAAAGTGTAGTAACATAATTATTGGCTTCATTGTTAGTTAAGATTGTAATATTGTTAATTTGAATTATTTTAGAGGTTATCATGAAGTTAGACCCATTTGGATGGTATTTTATACTAACAAGAACATTTATCAATACTTTGTTATAGATAATTTAATGTATCTAAAAGGGTTTTTTTAACCTAAAATGATATTATGAAGATGTTTTCCCCACAAATTTTAATGAAGTAAAGGGCATAGATCCTTCAATGGGGGAAACACATATTGAACTTAAATAATGTGCATGCCCAATTAAGAAAAAATTAGATATAGATTGAATCCCAATATGAAAATTAATTTGAAATAATAAATTAACCTTATGGTGGAAGCTATAATCATTTATCCAGTTGAGAATTGAGACTGGATAAGTCCTATGGATGCACAATCAAAGATAAACTAAGGACTAACATGAAAAATGGAATATATTCTCCCTTGTGGTTCTATACCATAATTAAAATTAGCATAACAATATAAAACATGTATATAACCTACATGATGTTGAGTGGATATTATAAAGGCTTGCTTTCTTAGATACTAATGAGACTATTCACTACAATTCTAGAGGGTAGAAACACTACTATTTATGAGGGTAGAAAGTTCAATTAGTTACTTGAAAAATCTATTTATAGTGATTATTCACTAAAAAATATCATTGATTACATGTTTGGATGTGTGGATAATATTTAAGACCACATTATTGACCTCCTATCACACCCGATTGATAAACCCATAACTCATTCTGGCCATAAGAATGCCCTTCCTAATACAATTAAAATGTAGAATTTTAGCCTAAATTCAGATGTGCATACAATGAAAACTATAAGTCATTTATATGAACCATAATATCCTTCCTCTATTTTAATGAAAACTCTTCTTTCACCCTAGATCAAATTGGCTGAACCTTTGAGAGAAAAACGGGGCATAAGTTATAGTGATAGGTCCTAAAAGGAAAATTTTTGACTATGAAGAGACAACTTCTCAAGCTCCAACACACATTTATACATTTGGGACATGTTAAGGCCAACATACCCCCATTTTTTAAAATTGGGACCCTTAAGAAACCTTGAAAATTAAACATGAAAATATGGCATGTTAAGATCATTTGTAGAATTTGAAGATCATCCACTTTATCAAAGGCAAGCTTACTTATTATGTTTTTCTTTAATATTTTATAAAAAATTATAATAAATTGTCTTCATGGCTTTTATTTGTAGGTTCGATGGTATTCCTATTGATAAATTCACATTCTAAAACCCTGGCAAACCCTCAATTTAAATTTGAATATTGGTAGGAACCTTTTAAAACCCATTTTGGACTTAAGAATAAAATTCATGTTTAAATCTTAATCATGTTTTGTAACACTACTAAATCTTAGCCTAAAATATTCTTGGGTCTCCTTTGTTATTTCCCCTTTAAGTTCTTTATATTTCTAACTAGGTCTAATATTCATTTTGTAGGGTCCCCTTTTAATATTTCCTAACTTGGCCCCTTTGATTCATAATCCTAGTCTAAAGTTGTAATCCTAAAGCCCCATTGTATTTATTAATATGAATGAGACCTTAACACTAACATTTTAGCCTAAGTCTTTTATTCACCATGAATCCTAACTTAACTTTCTTGCTTCTCATAGATTTGACAACCTCATTTTATCATAGTATTTAATCCAATGGAGTGAGAAAGGACCAATATTTAACTTAAACATCATGCATCTTAAAATATTTAATGATCCATGATTCATCACAAGAAAGGGATCCAGCGATGTGAAGGCCCTGACAAAGCTATACCCTTAGCCTACATCCAACGGTTCTTGCTTCATCATAAAGACTTGATTGAATGGTGCAAGGCACAATTAATAATTTAAAGGATTATGGAAGGTTCACATGATTGACACATAACACCCTTAAATTTGAAGATTAAAAGTAAATGGGTCCTACCTAAAAAAAAAATAACCAATCACAAGCAAGCTCCTAGATCATGATTCTATGGCTCTTTTTTACTCACAAGACCTTGATCCAATGTAACATGTTGAGTCTAAGATCCTAAGAAGGCCCGCATATGCGCCAAGTGGCACCCTTATCTTAGAACATGGAAAGTTTGATGAGCTTAAATTTGATCTTTGTGTGGCCATCATTCGATGCCTGTGAGGATGTTTTTGATTCCCACATGATCGTAACCTTTAATCCCATCAAATTAAAAGATTCACTAACTTAAAATTAGTATTCATATGACCATAATTTGACATTCATGAGGATGTATTTGACATCCATAAGACCATAAAATATTAATCTAGTGAATTATTTTTCTCAAGATTAGCATAGACTCCAAAATGTTGTTAGGAAGTTCATGAATGGCTATGAAAACTAATGGAACCCCTCAGAGGATGCTCAAATATTGGAAATATCTAATATTAAAATATTGAAAGGATCTTATGGTCTAAATTCATGCAAAATAAACTTAGTCTAAATCTATACCTTAAGGTCCCTATTGTATTTCATTTAAATACCATGAACCTTAGGCTAAAGACTTATACTAAGTCTTATTTTAAAAGGGTCTTGATAACATAAAACATAGACCAAATGCTTCTAACCAAAGGTTTTAGTGTGTTTATTAATGCAATAAAAATATATTATAGGATTTAATCATTTGACCCCTTTGAGCATGTTTTATAAATTTAACATAAATATGTTTGCCCAAATTATACATTGTGTTTATTAGACACAATGTAAAGTTTGGTCTAAAACATTTAGCCATGGTCCCCTTTGTATGAATCCATAAAACTTAAGAATAAACACTTTATTCTAAAGTTTATTTCATGTTTAATAAACACGAAATAAAACTTAGCCTAAAATTTTTAATCCTAAGTCTATATCTTAATAATGTGCTAACTTAAAGCCTAGGCATCTTTGTAGATCAATGGCTCGTGCTTCATCATGAAAGGATGATACAACGACATGAAGACCTAGTAGACTTTTAAATAGAGTCTTGAGAGCCCAAAAGCTTGATGCATAGCAAAATCACATTTTAAGTAGAAATGACAGATGATCTAATAGTTCATGCTTTATTGCACTTCATGATCTAATGGCATGAAATCACTGAAGACTTTTCAAAGGCACACGAAGATGCCAAGTGACATGACCATGAGGCTTGGTACTAAAAGAACCAATGACAAACAAGGACCCAAATCATGATCAATAGTTCATGGTCAATCCTAAGTTCTTCATCCGATGGTGTGAAATAAAATAAGGCATTTTAAATTCCAATATCTAGTGATCAAAGGCATTTATGAAAAATGCCATGAAAGGTCCATATTGATGTCACATAAGCACCATGTAAGTAGAAAAGGAAAAAATAAGATATCTTGTGGGCTCAAATGTGAAATTATAAAGGCAAAGGTACAAATAAAATCCAAGGCATGTATAAGCCAATGTTTAAATACATCCTACCATTAAAGCTACAAAACCCTAAACCTTGCATAAATGAGACCCTAAGTGGATTTATTTGGTTACAATTTGATCCAAGAGAAACTTAACTGCATTTTGATCATAAAAGAGATTTAAAAAAGATAAATTATTATTTTATAGTGAATAATTTTCAAGTAAAATCCATGATAGCTCATAAGAAAAAGATGGAGGAGACAAAGCTCTATCTATCCATAGACAATGAGGGAAGAATATTCAAGGATACTGAATTGGATGTTGCATCCCTAAAAAATGAAAACAAGAATTGGTCTAAATTCTTCTTCACCATAGAAGAGCTAAATCCCATCACTAAGGAAGATTAGAGAGTTACCATGGTTATAAGTAATCACTATGACTTGGTCACAGTTCAGATGGATGGCCTTCATTACATTATTGCAAAACTAGAGGTACTTCATTGTATTAATGTACTTGCTCCAATGTTTATAGACTATAGGATAGACAATGATTGGATCATATATGAAGGAAATCCTAAGAAGGTAGCCTAAATTTCCCCTATTTATTTCAAAATTACTATAAACTCCCAAAGCCCTAGGTAGACTTTGTCAAAATTAGGGAGTGGACCAACAAGCATGACCTAAATACTATCCTCAAACTATGGTTATACCAAGGGAACCATGTCTTCAAAGAATTTGAGGGTAAGATCACAATTGTTTAGTTTATGGGGGGGATTAGGGTAATAATGACCCTATTAAATAGAGAATTAGGAGCCCCTTTAACCACATATATAAACAAAACCAAGATCCCAAATGTGTATTTCATGGTAGAAGAGAATCTTACCCGTCCAATTAGAGACTTGATCAATTTCTTCCTAGGAAAACAATTCATTCCCATTAAAAGGAAGATATCTAAGAAATTTTAAATGATGCCTTGCTAGATTCCCTAATTTCTTCCATAAAGTTCTCTAGCATCAAAAATTGGTCTACTGATGGTAGAACCACCATCTCCCACCACTATTACAAACTATACATGTTCAAATATAGGAACCACATGCAATTCATTAGTGACTGTGTTTATCCTACTCTAGTGGAGGCCATCATAGGTTGTCCCATGCCTAAGATTAATCCATTTATCAATAAGTATGTGGAAATGATGGGGGATATCTATTTTTATCTAGATTGCACAGTAATCTAAATTGAGGGAATCATATTCCAACCCTATAGATTGCCTATGTATATTCTTAGTAGGTTAGTAGAATAAGAAATTGCCTCCCAACTCATCAATGGAGTTATTAGGGTTTGTAAAGAAAAGAGGAAGGGCCTTCTTCATCCCTCTCCTCTAACCATTAAAAGGACCATGCTACAAGATTGGAAGTAGGTGGAGATCATGTCCAAGCATAGGGACTCATTTGGATTCCAATTAAATGAGCTCAAAATGTGAGATACCAAAAATATAATGGGTGATCATCTAAAGGCTAAACAGTTGCCCAAACTAGTATATATGTATCAACTCAATGTCCATAACATAATTTACATCAAGGTAAATAACTTTTAGGAGGTGTTAGCTAGACTCAAGGGGTACAACGTTAAGTTGGAGCATAGGTTAATAAGTGAAGATAAACTAGCATGAGAGGTATGGTAGATGCATCCTCTCTAATATCATTTTTTGCTTGGACCTTGTAAACCAACTCAAGAAAAACCTCAAGTGGAGTAGGAACCACCCCAGAGACAAATTGAGTAATGACATAGAAAGGAAAGGATAGAAGAGAGACCTAGAGAAGGATCCTCATCCTTAGCACTAACCCAAAGGCCTCCATCTCTAGTAGAAAATTTAGACATGACTACCTTAGAACTAGATGAAATAGTTGAAGGTGCCCTCAGAGATCTTGTTGAGGCATATGGCACTAATGAGGAAGAGAGGAAGATGGAAGAGACACAAGTATAAGTAGGGGATACTAGAGAGGAGAAAGAAAAAGGGGTTGCCCTTGATATAGTCCATATGGCACCCTAGGAAAAGAGGAAGGCAAAGTTGACATTGGTACCTATTGGACCAAGGAAGAAGCCAAGATTGACCCTCACTCACCCCACCAGTGAGGTCAATCTATTCAGTGAATAATTATCCATACATGGATCAATCATCCCTGATTTATTTATTTATAAAAAATTCTATAAGATCCCCTCTTTTTCTCATTCATGGGCATTAAAAAAATTTGTGAACATATATGTGCATGATGACATCAAGCCATGGATCAAGATTGTAATGAAGGAAGAAGAATAAATAAGAATTTTGGCTACTACAGGGCCAAAGAGCAAGAAAGTGGATGCCCCAAGAGCATTTGGTAGTATAAGAATTAAGTTCTCAGAACCTCCAAAGTTCACAAATCTAGTCACCATAGTGAAATTCAATCTAGAGATAGTTGGATTAGAGAGGGTCACCACTAGGAATGTGATAGTGGGAGTTGAGGAGCTCACTTTCTAGAAGTTTGAGCCTTTTATAGGCCTAACCCTAGTTGATGGACAATAACTAGGTGAACATCCCATTCATGAAGAGGATGTTGAGAGCCTACTAAAGGCTCAATCATCCCAAGCCAAGGCTGGGATAAGGGGAATGAAACAAAGGATCCTTAATTTGGAAAAGGAGAAAGAAAACTTGGAAATATAGGCCATTTTATCAGTGTCTGATGCTATTATTGACATGTTTGAGGATTCATTCTTTGATATGTTTGATTCTTTAAAATTAATAAAGCTAAGGTAGGATGACCTAAGCCAACAAAGTGAGGTAGCTAAGGGGTTAATAACAAAATGGAAAGAGGTAGAAACCAAAATAAGAGACCTCATTAGCATTTCAATTAGGAAAAAAATTCTTAAGTTCACATCTATTATCTTGGTTCATCTGAATGTCATATTGGGAATAATAGTGGATAAAGTCTAAAGTCTGGGTGCATGGACAAAGAATTTGGATAGACTCCTAGTTGATGATAAGGAGTTAATTACTAAGATTGAGCAACTCTTGGATACTATGTTAGAAAATCCTACCAAGACTATAGCCCTAGGGATTGTTCATGATGTAGATATAAGAATAGGGTCACTTTGGCAATGCAGTCAGTCAAAAGCAAAATCAAAGACCAATCTAGTAGGGATAATAGTAGAATTCTAGGCATGATCTTAATGGTAGAGGAAAATATCACAAAAGTTAGGAGCATAAAAGAAGTTTTGGCTAGAGATGATAGAGATTTGGATGACCTAGCTGATCAAGATGTCTACCTCATAAAGTCAGCTATGGCCTTGAGATTATTAAAGAGAAACATCAAGATGTAATGGAAATCCTATAAGAATAACAAGGAGACCCTTCAATAATGGACCCACCAGCTAGTTAATATTCCTTTTGTAAAACATTGTAATATTTAAAAGTAGGGAATATTCTTTTTTTAAGGTATATGCTAGTTTGTTAGCATATTGTCCCTAGGTTAGTCTAATTTTGAAAGATAAGTGCATTCTAGAACTTGATAAAAAGGATAGATGTCTTTTTGTACATTTTGTATCTTATGTCTGATTGGTTTACTGCCTTATCTTTTTATAAAAGGCAATTTTACCATTTATAAAAGGGAGAGAAATTTTGAGCAAATTTGTTTACTTCAAGCAATTAATACAATCAAGGAATTCTAAAAAGATTATCTAGATTGAATGTGTTAATTGTTAATATAGCTTCTTCTCTCAATTATTGATTCAAATGCTTAGGTTTGAATAGTTTATTTGAATTCTAAATTTACATATGTGATATAGGGTTTTTAATTTGTGCTTGTGCTAAATTAGTTAAAGGATCTTAGATTTGCTTCATTTCATTTGTTCCATATTTATATGTGCTAATGCTATTTGAGTCTGGTAACAAACCTTTAAAGTGAAATCTAGTTCTTACTTGTATAATTTCATATCATCCTTAGGAATATGCTTGGTATGTGGTGAAATTTGAGCTTTTCTATTTTACATCATATACTGGTTAAAAGTAGGTTTAGTTGTAATTGACACTTTGTCATGATATTTGAGTTCAAGATTAGCAATCACGTGTTCTTTTTCTACCTTACACTTATCTTTGATCCTTTTTATACTAGATCAATGTAACTTAGATTTCATTATCAATATCCATATATGTTAATTTTGTAGCTTACATCAAGTCATAATTAACCAAGTATTAACATAGATCCTCTAAAATTTACAAAGAATAGACCATGATGGCTCCCAACTATCATTTATTATAAATTTTGTGGAACACTCATACATTATTTTAATGTTATTCTACCTTAGGTAACATCAAGTTGCCACAACCTACTACTCATGCTCTAAATTTCTATAATTCCAAAATGAGAAGTGTTTTTTGAACACTAATAACCCTTGTGGTACACTTTGTAGCATCAACATGAAGCATTCTACTGGCACTAAAAGGAGGGCCACCTTTGTGAGGTGGTTGGATCTTTGTCCATTTTTATGTGTTTTATCTAAGATTGATGTTATCTTTGTGTTTTTGAGTAATTCCTCACTTATAAGTGTAAATATCATTGATCTTTATGGTTTGTGACATATATTTTTGCTTCATTTAGACATAGATTAGAGTTCTTTGAGATTTGATGCTTGGTTTTGGTAAATTTAACTTGAAATTTGAAAATCCACAGTATTTGAGGTTAGGATAGTTTGTTTTGATCAAATATTAGCATATATTTCATAGATATAAGTTCATTTGAGCTTAAAACTATAAAGATAGATCGTATTAGCATGATTGGATACATCTTTGAGATATTTTAGGCAAAGATCAACACCCTTTACTATTCTTTATGCAATATTTACAAAATGAGCTTAATGTGTAGGTTTTATCCTTGTTCCTTATAGAGATTAACCTAAAACATCATATTTCAAACAAGATATTCAACCTTCAAGCTATAATTTCCAAAATTTTGAAAAATATCATACTTAGAGACAAGGGAACCTTTGCTTGAACTTGAGGTTCAAAGAGAGGCTAGGCATGACAAAAGTAGATGTAGGAGATCCAAATCTTTTCCAAATTCACCCCTTCAAGGTACCTTTACCTTTAACCTTCATCCAAGTATGTCTTGGTTGGGGAAATCTTCAATCAATGTGCCAAGTGTGGCACATGATCTCCCATGTAACCTTGAGAAGTATTTGCCTACATTTAGTCCAACGGGTATAGTAACTACTGAAGAACACATAAATATTTTAAATATACCTTAAGGTTGATAAATTTTGTGCATGAGAATGTGTATTTTAGGTTATTCCTATTTACCTTTAAATATGTTTCTTATGAATGGTTCTTGAACTTGTCTAATAATTATATCACTAGTTGGGATGGTTGTATCAATGTGTTCATAGATTAGTTTGGTGAGATTTTTAGTCCTTGTGTTATTTAACATCAATTCACCACCATTAGAAGAGATGTAAATGAGCCTATAAGGTCCTTTAATTCTATATTTCAGAAAAAGTATAGTAGGACTATAAAACCCTATAAGCCTGATGATGTTTTAGATCTAAAAATCTATAAGGATGCAATAGATCCTATGACCTCTATATTTTTTAAGAGATCCATGTGAACTATAACTTCATTAGTCATAGCTTATTTTGAGGCAGTGACCATCAACAATCAAATGTATCCCCAAGGATGAATGGCCTATTATATTCCAAACATTAACCCACATATGCCTACTCTGAACATCTTTCTAAACAACAACCAAAATATCCCAACATTAAATCAACTTACAAACCTCAATCAATTTCCCTTGAGTCATGTTGCTCCTAATTAGAATCTTGGATTTTTGAGTCATAATGCCACTAATTGATTCAATGCAAATGATCAAAGAGATTTAGTACCAACTGATGGTGCTAAAAATAACCATGTACATAATTCTAAAACTCCTAAAAATGAGAATGAGTTTATAATAAAAATGGTCCAAAAGTTGAGCATTAGTTTTCTTTAGCTGCAAAAACAAGTTGGAAATATTTTTGAAAGCTTTGGTAAGAACTTCTCATTTTAAAGGTATAATAGGCTAAATAATAGATTTTAGAATGATAGTTTTCATAATAATAAGAATAATGAGCCATCTTATAAAAATAAGACCATGGACATTAACCTTACTAATCTTGCATTACCTAATTATTATAGAGTGCATTGTACAACTAAGCATGGTGAAATTGACTACATTGAATTTTGTAAGGATTTTGAGGCTTTCCAGGAAGAATTAAATACATTTAAAGTAGTCCATAAAAAGGATAATAGTGTAGGTACTTCTGGATCCAACTCATCTGATCAAGCCTTCATGGTGGAGACTTTTGATTTCCCTTTTCAAGATGAAAATGAACCTAATGATATCCCGAAAGAGATCTAGGCCTACCACTAACTCTTGAAGAAGAGTTATCCATTGTGGAATAAAGAGTAGAGGCATCCCTTGACTACCTCAATGCCCCCAAATAACTTTGGAACTCCTCCAAACACTTCTTCAAGCAATAATCCAGAGCCACCAAACCTAATATTAATATTCCTAGCTCTTCTAATAAAATAAGATATAACATTGTTGAAGATATGAAGAAGATAAAGGCTAATATCACCTTACATGAACTGACATAGATTAAAAATCAAATGGGCCTTATATTGGAATCATTATCAAATAATTCCAACAAGCCACCTATGGTTTACCATGCCAATGTGACTATGCACAAAGCCAAAACTGAATCTCCCTCTTTCCTACTCACTGTTAATATGTTTGGTAAGGATTTGCATAATTAATTATTAGATTTAGGTGCATATACTAACATCATGCCATTAGGTATATGCAAACAATTGGGATTGAACCTTATTGAGTCTAATAGAGTTATAACTTAGTTAGAGAAATCTAGATTTAAGGTAATTGGGGAACTTTTAAATGTTCATATGCAGCTAGCCTTTGAACCTAGGGTTCAAAAATTCATTGATATTCAATTCATTGATATACATAATGTTTATGAAATCTTGTTAAGTAGGGAATGAACCAAGGATTTGAATGGTTACATGTCCATAAATTGATCACATTTGTGGCTACCTTGGAAGGGAGTTCCTATTTAGATCAGGGTTGAAAGAGAGACAAGGATGAAACACATGCTCACTGAGTATAATGTTGTGAATGAAAGGGTCAACATAATTTAATTAGACTTAGGGGTTTTCACTCTAGAGAATAATAAGGTATGTGATCCCAAGAATGTTCATGTTGTTCTTGGACTATGGAAATTACATTTTAATGGTGTTAGGTATAAGGCTAGATCTAGAATAGGCATTGTCCTTACTGACCCTATTGGTAAGAAATACCATGCTTCCTATAGACTCAAATTCCCTTGAACTAAAAATCTTGTTGAATATGATTCCTTTATCCTAGGTTTGCATTTTTCTATAAAAAATAAGGTTAAATAATTACTAGTTTATGAGAATTCAAAACTAGTGGTCAACCAAGTAAGAAGCAAATACCAATGCAAGCTTTCATACCTTAAGAGGTATAAGTTTAGATTTTGAAATTTTATTGAGTCCTTTTATGCTTTTAGCATCACTTCCATCCCAAGAAAAGAAAACCAAGTTTCTGATGAGTTGACATCTACTACAACCAACACCATGCCCAACCAAGGTTCCCCTAATTTTAGCACTAAGATAATTCCTTATCCTTCAGTGCCTAATAATGTTAATCATTTTCAAGTTTTTAGTGATGATCAATAGATATTGGATTTCATGACCAATTCCAGAGCATTTGATTCTCATATTATTGATGAGACTATTGAAAATGCATCTAAGGAGGGCAAGTTTGATGGTAAAGTCATTCAGTTGAATGATAACAAGATCCTTAAGGGGATGATCACTTTATAGAGATTATTTGATCAAGACAAACTGGATGAGGTTTCTAATATTCCCAAGGTTAGTGGGAAAGACTATAATGTTGGTAATCTTGGTCTCTAAGATCATCCCTAGCTAGTAAATGTAGGAAAAGCCTATACAAACATTGAGAACAAGAAGGCCAAAGAGCTCCTTACCCAATATAGGAATGTTATAGCATGGTATTATGATGACTTAAATATCTTTGATCTAAGGGTCATCATTCACACCATCCCTCTTAAGGAAAAATGTAAACCATTCAAGTAGAAATAGAGGCTTGTAATCCCTATCTTATAACCAATGATCTTCAAGTAAGTTAAGAGACTAATAGATGTGAGGATAGTCTTTCCCATTAGGCATTCTACTTGGGTGGCTAATTTTGTGCCATTCAATAAGAATAATGGTGAGATTAAGCTTTGTATTGACTTATGAAACTTAAACAAAGCATCTAAAAAAGATAACTATCCTCTTATTTCTCGTGACTAAGTTATACAGGTTGTTTTAGGTCCAACCATGATATATTTTCTTGATGGATTTTCAAGATATAACAAGGTATTGGTTGACAAACAAGACAAGATGAAGACAAATTTCACCACAAAGTGGGGAACCTTTGATTAAAAGATAATACCCTTTGGACTAATCAATGTCAGAGATACTTTTTAAAGGGATATGGACCATGCCTTTTAGGGCCTGATTGGTAAGCGTATTATTATATTTATGGATGATCTAACATTTTTTATAAAAATAAGGAAGATCACTTTATGCAATTACAATAAGTTTTTGAGAGATGAAGAATGTATGGTATCTCCTTAAACCCTAAGAAGATTATATTTTGTGTTACAAAATAAAAATTACTAGGCCATGTCACAACCAAATATGAGATCTCTATAGATCCTAAAAGAGTGGAAGCCATATCTATAATAGAACCCCTAAATAGTAGAAAAGAGCTAAACTCATTTTTTTATAAGATAAAATTTGTAAGAAAGTTTATTTCTGGCTTTGTAGAGATTGTCAAGCCACTGAATGACATGCTCAAGAAGGATACCAAGGTCACATGGAATAAATAATCTAGGAAGGAATTCGATGATATCAAGGAGGCCATTAGCTAAGATATAGTCCTTATAAGTCCTAACTTTTCAAGGACTTATATCTCTACTCATTTTCATCTGACCATACTATGGCTACATCATTAACTCATAAGATTGATGGGTGTGATTACCCAATAGTTTTTATGGGCACTAATTTTAAGAATGTTGAGTCAAACTATTCATTGATTGATAAATAGGAATATGTATTAGTTAAGATAGTTAATAAGTTCAGGCATTATATCCTTAGAAATAAGGTGGATGCTATATTACTTGACCTTGCCACAAAGCTTATGTTAAGTCAGAATGATTTTGGAGAATTTAGAGGTAAGTGGATGTCAATTTTATAGGATTATAACTTGGAGATGAAAATAAAAAAATTGGTAAGGTGGCAAAGTCTGATCCAGATGATTGCTAATAATAACCTAGGTTAAGTATTATACAAGTAGATCAACAAAAAATTTAAGCTAGTGAGCGGTATGATTCAATTATACATTTACTAATTAATGGTACCTATCCTACATGATTATTTAAGGATCAAAAGAGGGCCTTGAGATTGAAGGAAACCCATTATCTGATCAAGGATGGGATCTTGTATAAAGAAATTTTTATGGAATTTACTTAAGGTGTGTCTCGCAAGAAGAAGCCACCCAAATCATGATCACTTTCCATGAAAAACTAGGAAGTGGACATCCATTCGGGAGAAACATAGTTCACAAGATCCTTAGATTTGGCTGTTATTGGCCAAGTATCTTTAAGGATGCTCATAAACATGTAATGGAGTGTTACTCATGTCATATTTTTATAACTAAAGAACCAAAGGCAACAATGCCTTTGCAACCAATCATGGTTGATAAACCCTTTACTCAATGGGGATTAGACTTTATTATGGTCATCAAGCCCAATTCATCTGAAGTTCACAAGTATGTCTTGACTACCATAGACTATTATACAAGGTGGATTGAAGCTACAACCACCAAACAATGTAAGACTGAGGAAGTGATCAACTTATTAAAGGAGAACATCTGTACCAGGTTTGGAACTCCAGTCTCTCTAGTATGTGATAATGGATCTACATTTATATCCATAAAAATGACTAAATGGGCTTATGATAATGACATTACTCTCAAGTTTGCATCCAACCGTTATCCCTAAGGAAATGGAGTCTCTAAGTCTAAAAACAAAAACCTAATGAAGGCAATCAAAAATTTTGGTATAGACAAGCCCAGGACTTAGCATAAGCTCCTTCAATTTTCACAATGGGTTGATAGGATAAGAATCAAGCAAGCCTTAAGGGCCTCATAATTTATGTTGGTGTATGGACAAGAACCTATCTTTCCCATCACTCTCAAGTTTCCCACATACAAATTCATGCAGGAATATATGGAAGAAATCCAAGAGATTGCCAACTCTATATTAATATACATCATTCAGATGGAAGATGAAAGGGAGAAAGCCTTTGCTAATTTTATCAAACATCAGACCATAGTGAAAAGCTAGTTTGATAAAAGGTCAAAGGTAAAGGTATTTAGAAAAGGGGATTTGGTCCTCTTATGGGACAAAGCATCTAAACCAAAGGGGAAGCATGGAAAATTCAAACCCTTATGGATTGATCCCTATAAAATAACAAAGACACTTGTGCAAAACACCTTCAAGTTGAGAGACCTTCAAGGGGCATAATTCACATTTCCCACCAATGGGAAATATCTCAAGTATTACTTTGTGACTTTTCCATCTAGGATCTTCGTAGAATAAGCTATGTAAGATGATTAGACTTAGTGTAGGTAAGCTAGTTAGTTTCTTCAGTTCTTTCCTTCCAGCCACTTTTTTTATATAATATTGTGTATATTTGTTTATTTTTGTTTCCCTATTTTTTATTCTCTCTATTTTTTATTAATTGGTTCCTTGTTTTGTAATAAGTCCTCCTGGACAATCTTGAGCTCAAATTTAGGCAATTTACTTGAAAATGCCTAAAATTCAAAAATGTAGGTGTGTACCTCATGCATGTGATAACTATGGTACTAAAATATAAGCCTAATGTTTTAATGTGAAAAAACTAGTAAAGACCAATAGAAGAAGCCAACTATTTCATAAGATCTTTAGACATTATTTGGACCTCAAATTCATTTTAAGAATATTGGCACTTGTAGGATGAGAGATCAAACTATCATGGTATATCCACACTAGCACTTAATCAACTTCCTTACCTAGGATAAGGGTTACAACCATAGGTGATTCTCTAAAAATCAAGCACTTGACCAAATCCTAAAACCTAGATACCTTGGTTCCCAACCTTGCTAAAAGTATAAAAGTCTAGAGAAAATACAAAAAATGGATTCAATGCAAATCAAAAGCTTTGTAAACATAGATAATTTTGGTAATCTCCACTAGGGATATATACACCTAGCTAGTAGTGGAGCAAGGCCTTAATTGGATCCAAAGGCATTTCTATCATGGTTATGGATGCCTGACTAGCAATAAAATAATGCCTAAGCCTTCCCTAAGAAAAAAATCATGTTTCTTAATTGATATATAAACATGATCCAAGTCATTGTTAATGATTAATGACATGAAACCTAGAAGTTATTTCTTGAACCTAGGGTAAATAGTAAATGGAATCAAATCACACACATAGTATGGCTATTTCTTGATGTTTGACCCTAAATCTACAAGTATAATGTTTATTTTAACCATAATCTGATCTGGATAATGATATTGATCAAGTGGAGAGGATGACCCAATTATCTGTCTAAATTAGAGTCTCTAGGTTCTAATACATTGTTATGTTTCCCACTAGAATTTGTTATTTTTTGAGTCCAACATACCCCCATTTTTAAAAATTGGGACCCTTGAGAAACCATAAAAATTAAACATGAAAATATGGCAAGTTAAGATCATTTGTAGAATTTAAAGATCATCCACTTTATCAAAGGTAACCTTAATTATTATGTTTTGCTTTAATATTATCTAAAAATTATTAATAAATGGTATTCATGGCTTTTAGTTGTAGGTTTCATGGTATTCCTACTAAGAAATTCACATTTCAAAACCTTGGCAAACCCTCAGTTCAAATTTGAATATTGGTGAGAACCCTTTAAAATCCATTTTGGACTTAAGCATAAACTTTATGTTTAAAGCTTAATAATTTTTTGTAACACTACTAAAGCTTAGCCTAAAAAATGCTTAGGTATCCTTTGTTATTTTCCCTTTAAGTTCTTTTTATTTCTAACTAGGTCTAATATTCATTTTGTAGGGTCCCCTTTTAATATTTCCTAACTTGGACCCTTTGATTCATAATCCTAGCCTAAAATTTTAATCTTAAGGCTCTATCATATTTATCAATGTAAACGAGACCTTATCACTAACATTTTATCCTAAGTCTTTTATTCACCATAGATCCTAACTTAACTTTCTTATTTCTCATAGATCTGATGACCCTCACTTTATTATGACATTTAATATAATAGAGTGAGAAAGGGCTGAGATTTAATTTAAAAAGTATGCTTTTTAAAATATCTAATGATCCACACTTTATCTTGAGAAAAGGATCCAATGGTGTGAAGGCCCCAACAAAGTTGCACCCTTAGCCTACATCCAATGGTTCTCACTTCAGCGTAAAGACTTGATCAAATAGAGTGAGGCATAGTTGAAAGGTCAAAGGATTATATAAGGCCTGTAGGATCAAAACATGGCACCCCTACATTTGAGGATTAAAATAAAATGGGTCTCACCTAATAAAAACAACCAATCATGAACAAGCTCCTAGATCAAAATATTATGGCTCTTGCTTACTTGTAGGACCTTGATCTAATAAAGCACATTGAGTCTGATATCTTAGGAAGAGTCACATATGTGCCAAGTGACACCCTCATGTTGGAACATGAAAAGTTTGATGAGCTTAAATTTTACATTCACATGACCATCATTCGATGCCTTCGAAGACGTATTTGATGCCCACACGACTGTCAACTTTAATCCCATCAAATTGAAATATTCAATAACTTAAAATTGACATTCACACGACTATTATTTGACATCTACAAGGACATATTTGATGTTTTTGAGACCATCCAATATTAAGCTAATGAATTTTTTTTTCAAGACTAGCATAAACTTCAAAATTTTGCTAGGAAGCTCATGAATGGCCATGCAGACTAATGGAAGCCCTCGAAGGATGCTAAAATACTAGAAATATACAATCTACAAATATTGAAATAATGTTTTGGTCTAAATTCATTCAAAATAAACTTAGTCTAAGTGTATACCTTAAGGTCCCTATTGCATTTCATTTAAATACCATGAACCTTAGGCTAAAGATTTATACTAAGACTTATTTTAAAAGGGTCTTGATAATGTAGAACTTAGACCAAATGCTTCTAACCAAAGGTTTTAGTGTGTTTATTAATGAAATAAAACTCTCTTTTATCATTTAATCAATTTTACCACTTTGAACATGTTTTATGGATTTAACATAAACATTTTATCCCAAAGTATACGTTGTGTTTATTAGACACAATGTAAAATTTGGCCTAAAACATTTGTCCATGCTCCCCTTTGTATGAATCTAGAAAACTTAGGCATAAGCACTTTAGCCTAATTTTTATTTCATGTTTAATAAACACAAAATAAACCTTAGCCTAAGAAGTTTAAGCCTAAGTCCCTATCTTAATAATGTGCTAACTTAAATCTTGGGCATATTTGCAGATCAAAAAGTTGCACTTCATCACAGAAGGATGATCTAATAATGCAAAGACCCATAGACTTTTCAATAGAGTCCTAAGAGCCTATAGGCTTGATGCTTGGCAAAACCACATTCTAAGTAGAACTGATAGATGATCTAATGGTTCATGATTTATCATACCCCATGATCCAATGATTTGAAAACATTGAAGACTTTTTAAAGGCACATAAAGATGTTAAGTAGCATGACCACGAGGCTTTGGTATTGAAATAACTAATGGTAAATAAGGACCGAATCATGATTAATGGCTCACAGTCAATAGCAGGATCTTCATCTAATGATGCAAAATAAAAGAAGGAATTTTAAATGCCAATGGATAGTGCTCAAAGGTATTTATAAAATATGCCATGAAAGGTCTAGATCGATGCCACATAAGCACCATGCAAGTATAGAGGGATAAAATAATATATTTTATGGGCTCAAAAATGTGAAAGTATAAAAGCAAAGGTCCAAATCAAATCCAAGACACATATAAGTTGAGGTCCATATACATCCTACCATTAAAGATCCAAAATGCTAAACCATACATAAAATAGACCCTAAGTGGATTCATTTGGTTAAAATTTGGATTGAGAGAAACTTTATTATGTTTTAATAACAAAATAGCTTTCACAATGATCAACTACTATTTGATAGTGAAAAATTTTCAAGCAGAAGCCATGGTAACTCATAGGCAATAATTGAAAGAGGAGATAGAGCTCTATCTATCCACAAATGAGGGAAGAATATTCAAGGATATTAAATTTGACATTACATCCCTAAATAATGGAAACAAGAATTAGTATGAACTTTTCTTCACCATAGAGTAGCTGAAGCCCATCATTAAAAAGGAACAAAGAGTTGCCATAATTAGCAGGAAGTACTATGACTTGGTCATAGTTCAGATGGTCGGCCTTCATTACACTACTATGAAATTAGAGGTACTTCATTATATTGATGTACTTTCTCTAATTTGTATAGACTATATGATAGATAATGATTAGATCATCCATGAAGGAACTTCTAAGAAGGTATCCTACATTTTCCCTATTAACTTTGAAAATTACTATAAAATCCCATAGCCCCATGTATACTTGTCCAAAATTAGGGAGTGTACCAGCAAGCATGACCTGGATACCATCCTCAAACCATTTTTACACAAAGGGAACCATTTCTTTAGATACTTTAAGGGTAGGATCCTAATTGTCTAGTTCAAGGAAGGGATTATGGTAATCATGACCCTATTAAACAAAGCATCAGAAGTCCCCTCAACCACATATGTAAACAAAACCTAGGTCCCCTATGTGTATTTAATGGTATAATAGAAGCTCACCCCTCCAATTGGATACTTGATCAGTATCTTACTAGGAAAGCAATTAACTACCATTAAAAGGAAGACAACTAAGCATTTTTACATGATGTCTTACTTACTAGATACCCTACTTTATTTTATCAACTTTTTGACCATAAAAAATTAGTCTATTGAAGGTAGAACCACCATCTCCCACCACTAGTCCAAATTTCACATATTCAAATATAGGAACCACATGCAATTCATTAGTGAATATGTCTATCCCACTCTGGTGGAGGCCATCATAGGTTATCCTATGCCTAGGATTTATCTAATGATCAAGAAGTATGTGGAAATGATGGGGGACATCTAGTTTTATCCTGATTGCATAGTAATCCAAATTAAGGTAATCATGTCCCAACCCTATAAATTTCTTGTGTATGTTCCTATTAAGTTAGTAAAACAAGAAATTACCTCCCAACTCATCAATGGTGTTAATGGGGTTTGTAAAGAAAAGAGGAAGGGCTTTCTTCATCCCTTTCCTCTAACCATTAGAAGGACCATGCTATAGGATTGGAAGTAGGTGGATATCATGTCCAAGCATAGGGACTCATTTGGATTCCAATTAGATGAGCTCAAAATGTGGGATCCCAAAAATATAGTGTGTGATCATTTAAAGGATAAATAGCTACCCAAACTAGTATATATGCATCAGCTTAATGTCCATGACACCATTTACATCAAGGGAAAATTTTTTGAGGAGGTTTGGGCTAGGCTTAAGAGGTACAACATTAAGCTAGAGCATAGGTTAACAAGTGAAGAGAAATCAATAGGAGAGGTATGGAAGATACATCTTGTCCAATATCATTTGTTGATTGGATCTTCTAGGCCACCTCAAGAATAGCCTCAAGTGGAGTAGCCATCACCATAGAGACAAATTGAGCAAGGACATGGAAATGAAAATCTATAAGAGAGACCTAGAGAGGTACCCTCATCCTCAACACCACCCCAAAGGCCTCCATCTCTGGTAGAATATTTAGACATGGTTGACCTAGAACCAGATGAAATAGTTGAAGGTACCTTCAGAGATCTTGTTGAGGCATATGACACTGATGAGGAAGAGAGGCACAAGTCCAAGTAGGGGAGCTTGGAGAGGAGAAATAAAAATGGGTTGTCCTTGATATAGTCCATATGGTACCCCAGGAAAAGAGGAAGGCAGAGTTGGCATTGGTCCTTATTGGACCAAGGAAGAAGCCAAGATTGACCCTCACTCACCCCACCAGTGAGGTTAATCTATTTAGTGAATAATTCCCCATACATGGACCTATCATCCTTGATTGATTTATTTATGGGAAATTCAAGAAGGTCCCCTCTTTCTCCAATTCATGGACATTAACAAAATATATTAACATAGATGTGGACAATGCCATCAAGCCATAGATTAGGGTTATAATGAAGGAATAAGAAGAAAGAAGAATTGTGGCCATTGCATGGGTAGAGAGAAAGAAATTGGAATCACCAAGAGCATCCAATAATATAGGATTTGAGGTCTCAAAACCTCCAAATTTCATAGAGCCAATCACCATGGTGCATGTCAATCCAGAGATAGCTAGATTAGAGAGGGTCACCACCAGGAAGGCCATGGTGGGAGCTAAGGGATTGATCCTTTTTTAGGCCTCACCCCAGTTGAAGGACAAAAACTAGGTGAACATCCCATTTATGAAGAGGATTTTGAGAGCCTACTAGAGGCTCAGTCATCCCAAACCAAGGCTAGGATCAAGGGAATGAAATAGAAGATCCTTAACTTAGAAAAGGATAAAGAAAACTTGGAAACATAAGTCATTTTATCAGTGTTTAATGCTATTATTGACATGTTTGAGGCTTCATTATTTGATATGTTTGATTCTTTAAAATCAATAAAGCTAAGACAAGATGCCCTAAGCCAACAAAGTGAGGTAGCTAAGGGGTTAATAACAGAATGATAAGAGGTAGAAACTAAAATAAGAGACCTCATTAGCATTTGATTAGGAACAAAATTCTTAAGTTCAAATCTATTGTCTTGGCTCATCAAAATTCCATATTGGGAATAATAGTGGACAAGGTCTAAATTCTAGGTGCATGGACAAGGAATTTATATAGACTCCTAGCTAATGATAACGAATTGATTACCAAGATTGAGCAATAACTGGGTACTATATTAGCAAATCCTACCAAGACTACATCCCTTGGGATCATTGATGATGTAGAGTATAATCATAGGGTCACTTTGGTAATGCAGTAAGTCAAAAGCAAATTCCAATGCCAATTTGACAGGGACAACAACAAAATTTTAGGCATGATCTTCATGACAGAGGAAAACATCACAGAAGCTAGGATCATAAAAAAAGTTATGGCTAGAGATGATAGAGATTTGGATGACCTTGCTGATCAAGAAGAAGTATGATTTATGAAGCTAGTTGTGGACCTTGAGCTTATTAAAGAGCAACATCAAAAGGAAATTGACCTCCTACAGGAACAATAAGGGGACCCTTCAACAATGGGCCCACCATCTAGTTAATATTCCTTTTGTAAAGCATTTTAATATTTAAAAGTAGGGAATACTCTTTTGTAAGGCATATGCTAGTTTGTTAGCATATTGCCCCTAGGTTAGTCTAATTATTGAAGACAAGTGTATTCTAGAACTTGCTAAAAATGATAGTTTTTATTACTTTTGTACATTTTGTATCTTATGACTGACTGGTGTACTGCCTTATCTTTCTATAAAAGGCAATATTATGAAAAAAATTATATTTTGAGTAATTAATGCAATTGAGGAATTTTGAAAAGATTATCTAGATTGAATGTGTCAATTGTTAATATAGCTTCTTCTTTCAATTATTTATTAGAATTCTTAAGTTTGAATAGTTTATTTGAATTTTTAATTTACATCTGTGATATAAGGTTTCTAATGTGTGCTTGTGCTAAGTTAGTTAAAGGATCTTAGATTTGCTTCATTTCATTTATTCTATATTAAGTTGTGTTAATGTTATTTGATTCTGGTAACAAACCTTTAAAGTGGAATCTAGTTCTTACTTGTATAATTTCATTTCATCCTTAGGAATATGCCTGGTGTGTGGTGAAATTTGAGCTTTGCTATTTTACATCATATTGAAACTTTGTCATGATATTTGAGTTCAAGATCAACAATCACTTGTTCATTTTCTGCCTTACCCTTCTCTTTGCTCCTTTTTAATAATATATCACTATAGCTTACACTTCATTGTCAATATCCATATAGATTAAGTTTGTAGCTTAAATCAGGTCATAATTCACCAAGTATTAACATAGATCCTCTACAATTCACAAAGAACGGACCATGATGGCTCCCAACCATCATTTATTATGAATTTTTTAGAACACTCCTACATTATTCTTCTGCTATTCCACCATAGGTAACATTAATTTGGCAAAATATACTACTCATGTTCTGAATTCCTAGAATTCTAAAATGAGAAGTGTTTTTTGAACACTAAGAACCATTGTGATACACTTAGTGGCATCAACAGGACCCCAAGGTGAAAATATATCACTTGAATCACATCTAGATATGTGAATTAAAAGTGTTTCCATGACCCTAACATCCATTTCCACATAGAAATTCATTTTCACTATTATTTAGGATGATGGAAATAATGACAACAAATGTTATCAAAGCTCAAGATGTTCAAAAACTTCATTTTCAGTGCTTATTCATTGTAAAATAGCACTACCAACATGTCTATATGGGTGTATAGTTTCTAATAACATGTTTTTGGCCTCATATCATTCCTAATATATAAACCCACCACCCATTCCTACCTTAAGAATGCCCTTCCCAATATAAAAAAATGCAAAATTTTAGTCTAAGTTTAGATATGCATATAAATAAAAAATCTAAGTCATTTTTATGAACCATAATATCCCTCATATATGTGTCTAAAAAATATTATTTCACCCTAAATCACTTTGACCTAAACTATGATAATAATTCGTGACATAAATTATAGTGAGGGGTCCTACAATGTAATTTTTTGGTAATGAAGAGACAACTTCTCGAGCTTCAACATACATTTTTACCTCCAAGAATCCTAGGTGAAAATGTATCACTTGTATAATGTATATATAGTTTAATTACATGTATTTAAATCACCCTAACATCCAAGTACCCTGGAAATACATTTTCACTACTATTTAGGAGGGTAGAAACACTGACATCAAATGTTGTCAAAGCTCAAGATGTTATTCAAGAAATCCATTTACAATAATTATTCACTAAACAATGGAACTAGAAACACATTTTTATGGGTGGATAACATTTAGGAACATATTTTTGTCCTTCTATTATGCTCGATTGACAAACCCACCACCCATTCCAGCCTCAAGAATGCTCTTCCCAATACAAGAAAAAATGTAGAATTTTAGCGTAACTCTAGACGTATATAGAACATAAACTATAATTAATTTTAATTAACCATAAGATTCATCCCATGTGTGTATAAAAAATATTCTTTTACCCTTTATCACTTTGGTTGAACCTTCAAGAGCAACTTGTGGCATAAGTTGTA
Organism: Torreya grandis; assembly: GCA_037957365.1. Taxonomy (NCBI): domain Eukaryota; kingdom Viridiplantae; phylum Streptophyta; class Pinopsida; order Cupressales; family Taxaceae; genus Torreya; species Torreya grandis. The sequence continues at coordinate 3,716,371 of JARHVA010000225.1, read as the reverse complement.
GTGATGGGTCCTAAAATGTAACTTTTTGGTAGTGAAGAGACAACTTCTTGAGCTCCAAGATGCATTTATACCTTAAAAAACCTTAAGTTAAAATATATCACTTTAATAAAATTTGGATAGGTAAATTATATGTTTTTACATGACCCTGATGTCCAAGTCCACCCACAAATACATTTTCACTACTATTTAGGAGGGCAGAAACACTGACAACAAATATTGTCAAAGCTTGAGATGTTGTTTGATAACTCCATTTTTGGTGGTTATTCACTAAAAAATGGTAAAAATAACACATAAATATGGGTTTATAACATCTAGTACCAGGGTTTTATCCTCTTTTCACTCCTGATCGACAAAGCCACCACTAATTCTAGCCTCAAGAACACCCTTCCCAATACAAGAAAAAATGCATAATTTAAGCCTAACTTCAGATGTGCATAGAACAAACACTATAAATCATTTTGATGAACTATAATATCCATCCTCTATATTTATAAAAACACTTATTTCACATTGAATCACTTTTTCCTAACCTTTGAGATCAATTCATGGCATAAGTTGCAATGATGTGTCCTATAAATATAAATTTTTGGAAATGAAGAGACAACTTCTTGAGCTCTAACACACATTTTTACCTTTAAAAACCCCTGGTGAAATTACATAACTTGTAACACATCTATATAGGTGAATTACATGTGTTTATATAACCCTAACATCCAAGTCCACTAAAAAATACATTTTTGCTATTGTTCAGGAAGGTGGAAACACTGACAACAAATGTTGTCAAAGCTTGAGAAGTTCAAGAAACCCATTTTTGGTGATTATTAACTAAAAAATATAACTTAAAACACATATGGATGGGTGGATAATGTATATGAACATGTTATTGGCTTCCCATTATGCCTGATTGACAAACCCACCACCTATTTTGACCTCAAGATGGCCTTCTCATTACAAGAAGAATGCAAAATTTTAGCCTAACTTCAGACATGTATTAAATATAAACTATAATTTTTATATATGAACAATAATATCCCTCCTTTTCATGTCCAAAAAATATTATTTCACTCTAGATCACTTTGGATAAACCTTTAAGATAAATTTATGGCATAAATTGTAGTGTCGGGTCCTAAAATTCAACTTTTTGGCAACGAAGAGATAACTTCTCAAGCTCCAAAAAACATTTTTACCTCCTTAAACCTAGGTGAAAATATATCACTTGGATCACATATAGATAATAAATTACATTTTTTCCATGAGACTAACATCCAAGTCCACTTGAAAATACATTTTCACTACTATTTAGGAGGGCAAAAACATTAACAATACATGCTATCAAAGCTCAAGATGTTATTTGAGAACTACATTTTTAGTTCTTATTTATTACAAAATTACACTACAAACATGTCTAGATGGGAGGATGATGTATATGAAATGTTATTATCATCTCGTCATGCCCGAATAACAAACCCACCACCCATTCCAGCCTCAAGAATGCCCTTCCCAAAATAAGAAAAAGGCAAAATTTTAACCTGACATTAGATATGGATAGAATGAAAAATATAATTTGTTTTGATGAACCATAAGATCCATACTATGTGTGTCTAAAATACATTCTTTCACTTTTGATAAATTTAGCCTAACCTGAGAGAGAAATTCATGGAATAAGTTATAGTGACAGGTTCTAAAATGCAACTTTTTGGTAGTGAAGAGATAGATTCTTAAGCTCCAACATGCATTTTTACCTCCCATACCCCCAAGTTAAATATATCAATTATATCATGTATGGATAGGTTAATTACACATGTTTACACAAAATTAGCATCCAAGTCCACTCGAAAATACATTTTCACTACTGTTTATGTTGTCAAAACTAGAGATGTTATTCAAGAAATCCATTTTCAATGCTTCTTCACTATAAATTGGAACTTAAAAAATAGCTATATGGGTGGATAATTTCTAGGGACATGTTATTGGCTTCTTTTCATGCCTTATTGACAAACCCACCACCCATTTTGGCCTTGAGAATGCCCTTCCCAATACAAGAAAAAATGTAGAATTTTAGCCTAACTTCAAATGTGCATAAAATAAAAAATATGAGTCATTTAGATGAAACATAAGATACTTCATATACATGTCAAAAAAATATTCTTTCACCTTGGATCACTTTGGCCTAACCTTCAAGATAAATTCATGGTATAAGTTACAATGACGGGTCCTAAAATGTAACTTTTTGGTAGTGAAAAGACAATTTCTCGAGCTCAAACACACATTTTTACCTCTCAGGCCCCTAGGTGAAAATGTATCACTCAAAACACATCTATATAGGGAAATTACATGTTTTTCCATGACCATATTTTCCAAGTCCACCTAGAAATACATTTTCACTATTGTTCAGGATGTTAGAAATACTAATAATAAATATTGTCAAAGCTCAAGATATTGTTTGAGAAATGTGTTTTTAGTGCTTATTCACTATAAAATAGCATTTCCAACATGTTTAAATGGGTATATTATGTCTAGGACCATGTTCTTGGCCTCTCATCATGCCCAATACACAAACCCACCACCCATTTTGGCCTCAAGAATGACCTTCCCTATAAAAAGGGCCATAACTTGGGTTTTCTAGATCCAAACGACTTGAAATTTGGATTAAAAATTTTCCTTACCATTTAATAAATTTTTCAAATGGTTTTATTTTTTTACAATACCTTAGGAGAGATAGAACATAAAAACACAAGCCTACACATGCAAAAATGAAAGAAAATCAAACCAAAAGTGATACAAGTCAAGTTCTATTACTCCAAATGTTCTAAAATTTTATTTTCATGTGATTCATGATGTTTTTAATATGTTTTAGGTATTATCTATCCTTAAAATCCAATAAAAATGAAGTTATACATGCATGTTCACAAACATGGCATTGTTTTTAGGCTAAAATGATCTAGGTTGAGTAACAAGTAATCACTTTATGAAGGTATCAAATCCTCTAATATATATGAAAGATGTCAAATAGTCTCCAAAATGTGTTTATATATATTTAAATATTATTCTCAGGTCAGATCTCCAATCTTACTCTTCATCCACCTCTAAATAGGCCTATCAAACTACTGGCCTAGTGAACCTTCTTGCAATCAAAGTGATAGGGACACAAGGTGAGAGTTTGGAAAGATTAAAGATATTAATTTTATTTGTTTTTTAAATGGAATAACTCATGTTTATTAGAATAATATTAATATATACACTATCCACCTTGGCTACACTAATGAGGTGGATTAGTGTAGTCAAGAATCAAGAGGAGCTAGTTTGCCTCTCCAAGGAAAGAGGTCTCTAATTTGAGATTTTTTTTATCATATTTTGAGATCAAAAAATATTTTTAAATATTCATAAACTTTATTTCAATTATAAAGGTGCAGGAATGGCCATAAATATGGATCCTACATTGAAAATCATGTAATATCATGAGGATGCTAGTGAATGCAATGACAAAGTGGCAACTTGGGAGTTGACAATCAATCACATGCAGGTAAGAAGGAATAAATTTTGAATGAGGATATGATTATATCATGATGTATTATTCATACTAATCTAATAATACTAAATAAACTCATCAAAAGTGTAGACTTATAATGGTATGTTTAGTGAAGTGAAGGTTTTTCTCTTTTGATACTGGCACATGCCAAGTAGATACTATAAAATGGTGTGAGAAAGATAATAGAGTCTCACATGGTCTCAAAAAATAATTAATTTTAAAAAATGAGCTCACAAATTCCTTGAAAATCTTGAAAACCAAGCTTATTAGGTCTGAATTCAACTTTTTACACCTTAATTTCTAAGTAATTGCTCATAAAGCTAAGGGGATTGATCAGAAAACTAATGCCACAAACTGGAAAGAATTAAGTTCTCATTATGTTTCTAAGTTATTTTGATCTAAATCTCTATTTTTCATGCTATCCTCAATTTGGTCCTCTTATTTTTCCCCTTATGGTATAAGTTTTTCCCTTGTTTGGCTTTGTAACTCCTTCATTTTCATAGATTTGGGTGTGAGGGATCGAGGAGGATCCTTGGAGAGGCTTGGAAGATGATCCTTAGAAAAACAAATTCAAAGAGACTTCCAAAGGCCTATTTTATTCAATAAAATGCATATTATACCTTATTAAACTATTGGAGATGATGAACAAGGTGATTATGAAGCCTTCCCTGACTTATACAAAGGTGGAGAAATGTGCCAACTCATTTCCCACCTTTCTTTCCCTGAAACTTCATTGTTATCTCTTATTTGAATGTTTTAAAAATTATTATTGGGAAATTATAAATATATTCCAATGTTATAAAAGTAGTCTTAAGCAATTTTTAACAAGATGTATGACCAATTACATATATCATGGCATTACACAAGTGTTAAATGAAATTAAAGTCCCATATTCAAAGATATAAACCTTCAATTTTGAGATTTTATCATAAATTCATATTATAACCTTACAATAATAAATACAAGATATAATGAAGAAAACCTTAAAATTTCTAAACATACCTTAAATTCTCCAAGATGCTTAAAATTTCAATGTTATTAACTTACTAGTTTTACTCCATGGTCCTCTTATTTAGCTTGGGACACATTTCTTCCTAGATAGTCACCATTATTATTCTTTGAACATGATTCAATATTGACCTTGACTTCACACTCAAACCTTAACTTTTTCAAATTTACCTCAATTTATGCTAAACACATTGGAAATGGTCACATTTACTAACTTTGATGGCAAGACTAGATGACTTGACCTTGCTTCTAACTAGACCATCCTAAGAGATTCAAAAAAATACTAATAATAACACAAATCTTATCACCCTAAGATCAACCATGAAAAATATAAAACCCTTATGGTGACTATCAATAAATCTAAGTTCATGATGACCAAAGTTATGAATGATACTCACCAATGGTGGCCAATTTTGGCTAACAACTAGGTGGAGAGGTCTATGGTAATGGACCTATTTTCCTAATTTCAATACACCCAAAAACATTAGGGATAACTACATTGAGGTTGGAGTAATTATAAGAGTGATATAAGATTATTTGAGCATTTACATAAATATTCATGTGTAGCAATCAAAATAAGTAGAGGTATCAATCCCATATATAGAAAATGGCTTAGAGGACTGGTGAATAAAATTAATGTATTTTGGAATAATTAAATTGGTTTAGGATGTGTCAAGATTTAAAATTTTCAAGTACATGTGACAAAATTTAGGAGTATATAATATGAAAATGTGACATAATGTTTTTAAAATGTGCTGACAATTGTTTTGTATGAAATGTTAAAGCTAGCTTTTGCACATAACAAGTGACATTTAGTATGCAACTAGGAATAAAGGGATAATAAGATATATAGTAAGGTGAAATAATAAATTACACTCATCAACAAAATTTCATGGGATAAGACACTGACTTAGCCTTCGTGGGTTATGAGATAACTATACCTCCTGTTAGCCTTAGAAAATACTACTTTCATTGACTTTGTCTAGACATAGATCAAAAAATGTCTAATTAAGATAAATTTGGTAAAATGTGGAGCTTATATTTTTATAATAAACATATAAAAAATATCTCTATGTATTTTATTAATTTTAGGTTTTGGACACTTTTATATTTATTTTTTTCCTAATTTTTTTGTTGCTTTTATGACCCCCTAAAATTGTTCTCTTATGACTAGGAAGATGCATGAGGTCATCACCAAATATTGAATTTAGACAAGGGAATCTCCCTATAATGTTAACCCTACACAACCTAAAATATGTGAGGTATCAATTCCAAACATCAACAAAGGAAGAAATATGTAAATTTATTTCTTGATTTGTAGAGATTGATTTTGTATACTCTCTCTCTCTCTCTCTCTCTCTCTCTCTATATATATATATATATATATATATATATATATATATATATATATATATATATATAGAGAGAGAGAGAGAGAGAGAGAGATGATCCTACCCCTTAAATTTGGTCCCATTCAACTATTAAGATGAAAGGGCTCATCACCAAAGACTAAAGTAAATGAGTAGGATTATCTGGTTAGAGCATGAAAGTATTTTTTTCTTAGATAAAATCATAAAATGGGGTATAACATGAACATGCTTATATACTAGGTTGTAGTTTAGATGATCTACGATTTCAAGAAGATGTATGGGAATAAGGTGCAAAATACACATAAGAGATAATAAAAATCTCATATTTTATTTTTATTTATAAATTTATTTTTGTAAGAGGAAGAAGGGTTAATAGTAAAAGATGAAATGACATGTTGTATTAAGAAGTTTTTCACATGTATTCATACATATATAATCATCCTATCAAAATAATTTAAATACAAAGTAAAAAAATTAAAATGAGGATATTATTAATGTAAAATACAGGAATGTGAAATGTGAGATCTATATGAAGTATTATTTGAGGTGAAAGGAGTTCATAGATTCATCAATATCCTTACCCTAAAAAATTAATAAATAAAAATATTCATTCTAAATATATGTTGTTATAAAATATGGGCCTAACTAATAAGGTATATTTTATTTGCCTTCTCATTTATTTCTATCAATTCTACTATCAAGCCTTATGACAAGGTATCCTACTTGGATAGGGTGATCCTAAATGTTATTAATATACTAGTGGAATATATGATGCATGTAATAAATAATGTTTTCTACATCCATGATCTAATTCTCATCTAAATTTTATAACTCAATAAGGCATATGTTTCTATACTCTTCTTGATCTAGGAGACCTTATAGAGAAACATAAAGGGTTGGAATCCCTACTTTTAAAGGTAGAATTTCCTTTGGTCTAAAAATAATGGAATACCAAGGTTTCAATAATGGGAGTAATAATAATAATCCTATAATCCCATAATTTTAGATAAAGCTGAAGATGGTAACCCATTTTAATGTCTTTCACTATCTTGAACATCATTGATTTTAATGAAATATTCGTGGATTTAGCTTGACTATTGGCCTAAGGGTAATACAAAGAATTCATGCGATGGGATATAGACAATTTATTACATAGTTTACCTACCTCAAGTTTTTAAAAAGAGGCCATATTATTAGTTATTATGATTTTTGGAACCCCAAACCTAAACATGATCTACTTCAAAATGCAATTTCTAATTACAAATCTAATAATAGTGGTTAATGACATTGCCTTTCTCCACTTACTGAAATACATAGTGGTTGTGATGATGAAATTATGGAACTAAAAATAAGTAGGAGAAAGCTTAAAAATTAGGTATAAACCTAAGTAATTAAGGGCCATAATGCTACTATGGGATGAGGTGTTGAAGCAGGGATATGAATTTCATGGGAGAAATGCAAAAAAATATCAAAATATATTACATATTTTATAGCATCATGTTCTAGGGTAGGCCAAAAATAACCCATTTAATGAATCTTCATGGTATTTGCATGATTAGTAAATTTTACATCAAAAAAATCATTATGAAATTATAAAAGGATTTTCTTTGAATCTTCTTGATCAAAACATCTGAGGAACATGTTGTCGAAATCCTTTCAATTTATAACTTGGTTGGGAATCATGTCAGGTTCTAGGAAGCACAATTGATTACCATATACAAGTAACTAAATGCGGAATTAACCAGAATTAATAAGTAACTAGAATTCAGAAACAACACAAAATATGAGAGATAATACCCAATTGTATTAATACTCTTCCAGAAAGAAATACAACAAAGAAGATGCCACAGTCTTCTTCCTTACACTCCTTTAGGGCTCCCACACCTCTAGGGCATAAACAGTAAATCTCTTCAAGAGCTCACTCTCTCAACTACGGTCACAACAAACAACTCAAACACAGAGTTGTTGTTCACCTCCAACCAGTCAGTATCAATACTGCCAGTATAACTAAGTATACACACATACTCCAAGTACGCAACGTACTCCAAGTAGATCTCACCTGATCTTACTACCTGTTGTGTTGTTGATCTCCCTGATCTTGCACACCTGCAAATCAACCTAGTTTTACACACCTGTAAATCTAGACCTTGCACACACACACACACCTGTAGATCAACTGACCTTACTTACCACATGTAGATCTCCTTCCTAATCTTGCACACCTGCAAACCAACCTGATCTTACATACCATGAAGAACACTTGTCCTCCAAACCAGCACCCCTGTGGATCTTCTACTAGACCTTGCTCTCCCATAGATCTACCTGATCATACACACTTGGCACTGTGGCACTATGAGGATCCAAACTTGCTCTCTCTATCTAGCACCTAGGGAATCCCTACTTTGATCCCTCACACTTTACAATATAGCCCATGAGTCTATTATATAGATCCCATGCAAACAATAATTAGACATCCAATTACAATAATTAGATCCATAGCTCCAAGACTAAAATTAGCATTTACATGCAAACAATGGGTTCATTAAACTAACTGTTCATCAATAAGCAGTTTTGGAACTGCATAGGCAACCGATGACAGTCCCTGTCTGGCTAGAGATGACTGACATCAGCTGATACCTGATCGATGTCAATTTCTCTACTCACTAGATATGACCAACATCAGTTGATCAGACTGACGTCGATTGATTTGCAACTCAGAAACCTCTCAGTAACCTCTTATTTGCATCAGTGAAGCTTTTAGCTCCACAACCTAACAATCTCCCACTTGGAGATAAATAGCTGCATTGTACCTATACCTGTACATTGTCTAATTTGTTTCCTGGCTTGTATCCCTCTTCAAGCTCAATCTTGAAGACCAACCACCACACATCTTGTGGTGCAACTCCTGTCATCCAAGTAACCTACCATATCCGAAGTGCCTGACCCTGCATAACATGTTAACCTACTACTGGTCCCTCTCAGATACCTGAGAATCCACTGAACTGCTTTCCAGTGCTTCCTTCCTAGATTGGCCACAAACCTATGGACAACTCCCACTACTAGGTAAATATCAGGGAGTACACATGTACTCAACCTCATCATGTGATTGGGGACCCTATTCTGTGAATTGTCCATCCATAGGTGCGCTTATCATTCTGCATCCTGCACTACCTTCACACAATCATCCTATGACAACATCAACTTGTGATCTTCCCTGTCTCTAGGATTACTCATGCCAAAGAATTTCATTGCACCTAAATCCTTCATGACAAGCCTCTGAACTAACCTTACCTTTAGCTCAGAAAAACCCTATATGTCTAAACCTGCAACAAGCATATCATCCACATATAGTAACAAGATAATGTTGCAATCATTATCCAACCTGGTAAGAAAAACATAATGATTACAATGACATTGACTAAAGCCATGCTTTGTCATACACCCATCAAACCTGTACCACTGTCCTGTAGCCTGCTCAAGACCATATACCTTGGCCTTCCATCTCACCTATCCATTCTCTCTATTCTTAACCAAGGAATCCATTCATCTTTCAGTGCTTTCATACTGGCTGACAACCTTACCAAATCTCCCATTTGGTTTTGCATCCTAGGAATCAAATTCCTCATTTATGCCATGCTCCCACTGTTTCCTGGATCCTTCCTACTCTATAGTGAGCAAAAAGTATAAATAAGAGGAATAACTAATGTGAGGCTTACTTACCCTTTCAGTCCTCCATATGGGTGTTTGAGACTCCTTGATAGCTTGCTGTCTGCCCAAAATCTGTTCTAGTGACCGACCTTGGTCACTACACAGTCTGCATCCGACTGATGTCAGTTCCATGTGTGTCCTGACTACCGATGCCAATTTCCTGACTGACATCGGTGTCTGCCTATCACCGATGTTAGTTCCTTGACCGATGTTGGTCTTACCCTGCCCGACACCACCGGCACTAGTCTACACATAACCGACATCAGCACCTGTCTGTTCGATGCCAATTCCTCTTGATCAACATCGGTAACTGTGTTCTCCTATGAGTGATGACTTTTTACCCATGAGCTCTCTTTGGATCAAAACCCTGTCCAAACTACCCTGCTCAGAGTTACTCAACCTTCTCCACTGATCTCTGTCCATCATCTCCTCCATGAACACCAAGGCTTTCCAGTTCTTAAGTTTGTCAAAGACATCTATCTTTCGATTAAGAACATGCATCTCCTTCTTTCTCTTGTGACCAAGCCTACAAAGCCACGTCTTCGCAATAGAAGAAGAATCAGTAATATAAGTAGATAGATAAAGGATACCTACTTTCTTACCACCTGCTAATTCAAGTGCATCCATTGTGAGAGTTTTTGTGCATCTCTCATCACCCAACTTTCCTAAAGAAATTAGCCACATCTTCAAGACTGAGACCTACATGACCTCCTTCAACACTCATGTGTTGGCCGTCTGCAATTTCAACCACACTTCCCCTTTGCCAAAACTTTGACAAGGCTCACCAACCCCTAAATAAATCTTTCCAAAGTCTCCATGGACCTTAACATGGAAAAATACTCTATTTCAGGCTGCATGGAAAGAGGCAACAGAATCTATAAACCAAGATTCTACTTTATCCAGGGAACATACAAGAGAAACCCATGCAACAATACCTACAACACCTGCTTCTTCATTCCCTTTATGCTGATCCGCTATCAACCAACAATCTTTCTTTTCCTGCTCTTTCTTTCCATAATGCCATAATTGATCATTCGTGCTTTTCAGTTCCTCCATTCTTAGTGTACTTTCTTCTACCATTGTTATACTTCCACTCAATCAAAAACCCCTGAGAGTGACCTGTAATCAAACACAAACCTGCTCCCTACAACCTTAGCTCTGATATCACTTTGTCAGGTTCTAGGAAGCACAATTGATTACCATATACAAGCAACTAAACATGAAATTAACCAGAATTAATAAGTAACTAGAATTCAGAAACAACACAGAATATGAGAGACAATACCCAATTGTATTAATACTCTTCCAGAAAGAAATACAACAAAGAAGATGCCACAGTCTTCTTCCTTACACTCCTCTAGGGCATAATAGTAAATCTCTTCAAGAGCTCACTCTCTCAACTACGGTCACAAAAAACAACTCAAACACAAAGTTGTTCACCTCCAACTAGTCAGTATCAATACTGCCAGTACAACCGAGTATACACATACTCCAAGTATGCAATGTACTCCAAGTAGATCTCACCTGATCTTGCTTCCTATTGTGTTGTTGATCTCCCTCATCTTGCACACCTACAAATCAACCTAGTTTTGCACACCTGTAAACCTAGACCTCGCACACACACACACACCTGTAAATCAACTGACCTTACTTACCACATGTAGATCTCCTTCTTGATCTTACACACATGTAGACCAACTTGATCTTACATACCATGAAGAACACTTGTCCTCCAAACCATCACCCCTATGGATCT